>PVKN010016104.1:0-18069 GCA_004027915.1 Capromys pilorides
CTTCTCCTCCTCCTTCTCCTCCTCCTCCTTCTCCTCCTCCTCCTCCTCCTCCTCTTTCTTTTTTGATTCTTTCTGATTTTTACCCTTTATAATAAACCTTTTGTGAGCCATTCAGATAAGCTCTTGAACCTCAGGAGGGGATTATAAAACACCACTTCATAGCCGGTCCACAGAATACAGGAGGCCTCAATTTGCAGTTTTCATGCTTAGTGTGGGACACATACGGACACACACAAACACTGTCAGCAGTGTTGTGTGGCTATAATCTCAGAGAGAGGAAAATAGAGAAATCCAGTTCTAGGCCGCAGGAGCTGCAGAACGTGAAGGAAACCAGCCCATGGAGCAGCACTGCTCAGGACGCTTGGGCTCTGCCCTGCAGCGGCACAGAGGCTGTGGGGGCTCTGCCTCTCTACCCTTATCCACAGGGGACTGACTGGCATCTCTGTCTGCAGCACATCCAGGAATTCACCAATGAAACATGGCAGGCGCGTACCGGAGGGCCACTGCCTGACCGCCTGGTGCTGCTTGTGTGGTCCCTCATCGTGTCTCTTTATCCCCTGGGAGGCCTGTGTGGAGCGTTCCTGGCCGGGCCCATGGCCATCACACTGGGAAGGTAAGTGCTCTCTCTGCACCCCTGAATGCCTCTTGGTGAGGTGCAGCGCCACGTACAGGCTGGGGAAGGCGGGAGAAGGAAGGTGCTCAGCAGACTGGATCAGTCTGGATTAGCTTCTCAGCGAGCCCCACACGCTGCCTGAATTTGACCTTAGGAGTCAAGAGTTGTGTGCTCAAATTCTATCACTGATACACTGTTGACTTCGGGTAAAACACCAGCCTTTGCAGGTCCACGGTTTTCCTGTTAGTGCGGTGACCCGTGTGGTCTCTTGGGCTGAGGGTGTAGCTCAACAGCACAGTGCCTGCCTGGCAAGCACAAGGTGTTGAGTTTGATTCCCAGTACCAGAAAGACAGGACACTGGGCGTTCAACCATCCTGAAGTTTCTGGGAAACGTCCGTAGATGCTGTGACAGCCCTGTACTTGGCTTTTGACTTGCCTCACCTGTTTTTTCCTCCTTAGGATTTTATTAAGTCTGAGAAGTTGCATATTTCTTCTTTAATATAGAAGTTTGGAGAGAACAATGCTTAATCTCAACTAGAAAGCCATAAAATATAAAAGCTGTCATTCCGAGCTGCTGTGCAAGCAGAAAGAGTCATTTGCGGATAGGCTCAAGCTCCACCGCATGTGGGCCCAGATACAATGGCTGTGGTCATTTCAGTTCATATAGCTTATCTCTGAAACAGTTCTGTCTGTTTGTGTCTGTGTCTGTCTGTCTGTCTGTCTGTCTGTCTGTCTGTCTGTCTCTGTCTCTGTCTCTGTCTCTCTCTCTCTCTCTGTCTCTGTCTCTCTCTGTCTCTCTCTCTCTCTCGACGGCCCTCTGAACCACACTACGGCCTCTCCAGCCTGTTTTCCGCTTTCTCCAAGGAAGAAGTCCCTCCTGGTAAATAACGTCTTTGTAGTGGCTTCAGCGATCCTGTTTGGATTTAGCCGCAGAGCAGGCTCCTTTGAGATGATCATGCTGGGGAGGCTGCTCGTGGGAATCAGTGCAGGTATGGGATGAAGGGGACCTCATCACACCTCCTTATCCCTACTCATTCATTAATGCCCCTCCCTCCCTCTCTCCTTCCTTCCATCCATCCTTCCTTCCTTCCTTCCTTCTCTGTATTCATTGACTTATCTTTCATTTACATCTGCTTTTTTTACAAAATGGTTAAGTATTGTTTAACCTAAGGATGGGGGTGGCTGTGGCTTAGCTCAGTTGTTGAAGCACCTGCTCGGGCAAACGCTGTCAGGTGTGAGGGACCTTGGTTCGATCCCCAGCTCCACATACCTTATCCAACCTGCTCTTAAGGCAGCCTGAGCTAGCCAAAAAAAAAAAAAAATCCTTCTCAATTTAAGGGCCAGCCAAATAGCTCAGCAGATTAAAGTGCCTGCTCCCGGGGTGCGCTGAGATGGCAATTGAGGCTGGGCGTGGTGGCACGCACCTGTAATCCCAGCTCTTGGGAGGCTGTAAACAAGTGGATCACTACAAGTCTGATCTAGTAGTGAGACCCTGAACACCCTGTAAACCCTTCCCTAAAATACAAAAAAAAAAAAAAAGATGCACAAAATTTCTAGGCATAGTGGCACATATCTGTAATCCTAGCACTTTGGGAGCCTGAAGCAGGAGAATCACCAGATCAGGCTCAGCCTGGGCAACTTAGTGAATTTTCAAGATCCTATCTCACACTGCTAGGTATGTAGCACCTTGGCACAGTGCCTGTTTGGCAAGTGCAAGATCCTGACTTCGATTCCCGATACAAAAAACACACCAGGAGTCAAAAGCCTGTCTCAAGTAAAAAGTAAAAAATGGCCTGGGTATGTGAATCAGTGAGAAAGCTCGAGGTTCAATTCTTAGAAACACACATAGTTGGGGCCGGCGAGATGGTTCCGTGGTCTAAAGTGCCTGCTTAGGAAAGCTCAGGCAACTGCAGGGACTGCGGTTCGATCCCCAGCACCACATGCTGTGCCAGCCCCACCACCAGGGCAGGCTGAGCCAGCCACAAAATAAATAAAGAAACAAACAAACAAATACAACAAGCAAACAAATAAATAAATAAATAAATAAAAATTAAAAAAAAAAAAGAAAGAAAGAAACACACATAGTTTGACCCCATACCCCATATAAGGCCCTGGGGACCAGGATTTCTTTCACACATGGACTTCAGGGGGGCCTTCATTGTTGAAACCACTGCAAAGACCGGCACACCTAAAAAGATTCCATGAACACATGGGCCTGAGGTAAGGGCCCAGGTTGAGAGCTGACCTAGGAGACAGCTTTTAGAAGTCTTAAGGGGCGGAGTTGGAGGTCCTTTTGGCCCTATGACAGGTGAGGTGGAGCCCTTTACAGTGTGTAGGGGGAGCCAGGTGTGTTGGTGCCTGCCTGTACTCCAAGCACTCAGGAGGCTGAGGTGGGATTGTTGTGAGTTCAAGACTAGGGGCCGGCGAGATGGTTCAGTGGTCTAAAGCGCCTGCTAAGGAAAGCTCAGGCAACTGCAGGGACTGCGGTTCGATCCCCGGCACCACATGCTGCACCAGCCCCACCACCAGGGCAAGCTGAGCCAGCCACAAAATAAATAAATAAATAAATAAACAAACAAACACAACAAGCAAACAAATAAATAAAATTAAAAAAAAAAATTTAAGACCAGCCTGGGCTACAAAGTGAACTCAAGATGAGCCTGAACTGCATAGTAAGACCTTGTCTCAAAAAGACAAAAATGAATGAATGAATGAATGAATGAATGAATGAATATACAGAGGGAGTGTGTAGGTGTGTAGTGACCCTTGGTGCCAGGGTCTAGTGGACAAGGGACTGGGTGGTACCAATGAGTGCAGAAGGTATCCTGGCATCACAGGTGTGTGGGGTCCTTCTAGTAGCTGATGGGTTCCCACTGTGTCTGCTTTTAGGCGTGAGCATGAACATCCAGCCCATGTACCTGGGGGAGAGCGCCCCCAAGGAGCTCCGAGGAGCTGTGGCCATGACCTCCGCCATCTTCACAGCCCTGGGGATCGTGATGGGACAGGTGGTTGGACTCAGGTAAGGTTTCTCTTCCCTGTGCATTGATTGGCTTCAGGGATGCTGGTAAAACTTTTCTTTGCTCCAATTTTGCCCCTCCCTACCGTGCAAATTAAGACATTGCTTCTTTTCATGAAGCCATCAAAATTGGGCCCTCATCTGTATGGCAGATACACAAAAAAGCCAGGACAGATTCGGACTCCTAAGGGAATCATACCCTGGGAATCCCAGAAATAAAAGAGAAACAAACTAAAAAATGGAGCCTAGACCTCTGGGAAGAGGAGGTGCTTGGGATGAATGAGGTGGACAGGGACTCGCTCTACCCGCTCCTGGTTCCTGTTGAGTGGGAAGGATCCTGATGTCCACACTAAGAGCTGGGTGGGAAGAGGCATAGGGCAATGTGACTGAGCAGGCAGGTTAGCAGGTAGGCAGGGAGTTGAGGAGGAGGGGAGACAGGGCTGTGTCCAGGAGGCGCCTAGCCTGGACTGTCCTCTGCCTCCCCAGGGAACTGCTAGGTGGCCCACAGGCCTGGCCACTGCTGCTGGCCAGCTGTGTGGTTCCGGGGATGCTCCAGCTCGTCTCCCTGCCTCTGCTCCCTGAGAGTCCGCGCTACCTCCTCATTGACCGTGGAGACAACGAGGCTTGTATGGCAGGTGAGTCCCTGAGTCCCTGCCTTGGAGCCCCTAGGGCACCCTTGACCCAGAGGTGCATCTCACTAGAGCATGTGAGTCCTTGTTTCTTTGGCTTTATTTATCAGGGAAAAGCTGTCCTTTCTGTGCCTTAGCTTTACCATCTGTGCATACATCCCTTCAAAACTCTTTATCTAGGGGATTCCTAAATTATAGGGCAGTGGGATGGATCAGACCCAGCTGCTTCCTTTCAGGAAATCTAAGGTGGTACCTAGTACACACACACACGCACGCACGCACGCACGCACGCACATACGCACAAGTACACACACCTGTGAAAGTACTACCTGCTCAGTGCCAACTGGATAACAATGTATTATGAATTAATTATGGCTATAATAAGGACACCCAAGGGAATAATTATACACAAAAATCTCTGACTTAAAACAATAATCATTAACCACACCTTTTACTCATTTACTGAGCTGGTTGTACTGCTCCACTGATCTCAGCTGGCCAGCCTAGGCCAGTCTGGCTGGGGCATTTCAGCTCTTCACACATCTTTTATTCTTGGTACCAATGGGTGCCCAGCCTAAGAGTGTCCTTAGTGTGGGGGTGGCAGAGACACAAGAAGGCAAAACCCATTGCACATGCACTTTGCAAAACTTTGGACCCCCCCCTCCTCCCCCATTAACATTCCATTTGCCAAAGGGAGTCCTGCAGCTGAACCAAAGCCAAAGGCCGGGTAGATTGTCGGCATATCCTGTCCCATGGCAAGGGGAGTGGATATAGGGAGGCATGAAGACCAGGCCCGTGGTTGTACTCCTTTCAGTTTCCCATCACAGGTGCATTTTTTTTCCTTTGGCTAAGGAGTCCTAATGTGTTTGGAGGACCACTCGAGCAGCTTTCCTTCAAAGAAGAGCACTTGTCTCCATTTTGGCTGAGCCTGACCCTATTTCCATGTACTGATATGTGCAGAGCTGGCTAGGACTTTTTCTGATCCCTTCAGTTGGCCTTTGGCAGTGCATATTGGTCCAGCCGAGGTGCTGATGGTAGTCTTTGAAGATGGTAGATGTGTTTCCCAGAACCCCCACCCGTTATTCCCTTGTGTGAGTCTTATGGAGTCAATGTTCCAATCTGAGATCAGCCATAAGATAGAAGCTGTGGGGCTCAGGAAATAGCTCAACAGCATAAGTACCTGCCTGACAAGCACAAGGCCCTAAGTTGGATCCCTGATACTGTAAAAAAAAAAAAAAAGATAGAAGCTATGACTTCCTGGGGCAATTATCTATCTGAGCTGAAACACCAACCCCAAAACATTAGATACTATCTCAGTGGTGCCATCCAGATTACTCTTTCAGCCTTGGATCAAGGCCTTTATTCCAGATAGCCACCATCAGGCTGGACTTAGGACCCCTTGGCTTCCCATAACTACAAATATCCCTTAGTGTCTTTTTTTTTTAAGTATTTGGTACAGGGTCTCACTATGCAGTTTGGACTCGTAGTGATCTTCCTGTTTTCAGCCTCCCCAGCACTTGTATTGCAGCTGTGCGCCACCGCACCTAGTCTTGGTGGCTGGCTCAGCATGCCTGGGGGCAGGGCCAGCATGGCATGTGGTACTGGGGATTGAACCCTGGTGCCTGTGCTTGCCTAAGCAGGTGCTTAGTCCACTGAGCTATCCTGTGGGCCCAGTGTCTTTATTCTTGACATGAGTTGCACTGAAAGTGGTAGATTAAAATTAATTCACTAAAAATTCCAGTAACTTTTCATGGGATTATAAATGTAAATTTCCTGGGATGAGAACAGGATTGAGAAGGGCTCTCTATAAATGTTTACTCAGGCTGGTCCCACACTGCTGAGCTCCAATGTTCCTCACACCTCAGCCTCCTGAGTAGCTGGGACTATAGGCACATGCCACTGGGCCCGGCTATGACCACAATTACGATGTATTCTCCGCCTTGTACAAAATATGTTCAACCCCGTCCCCGGGGTTCTTCAAGGTCTTGGCCAGTCATGATATCAGGGTTGAAGTCCTGTGATTTTAAGATCATGTTACATCTTGAGGTGCTTTTTTCTGTGACCCAGAGCCCAAAGTTCTAAAAAGACAAAGTTTCACCTCCTATCACACTCAGCATACAAGAAAGTGGTACACACAGTAGCCAGAATTACTATCTCACTCACAGGGCGAGACGTCTTCAGAAGGCATTGAGCAGTCGCTGGCCCACAGCAGTTCTTGCAGTGGCTCCAGGATCACATGGCCAGGGGACAGGAATGTTCCCTCAGTCAGTCCAGGCTCTGGCCCCTGGGAGAGGCTTCCAGGCTGTGGTTCTGGCTCCAGTGCTCTGAGATAGTTTCTATTTTCTTTGCCCTCCCCCTCCTGCCCTTCCCTCCCTCCCTCTCTTCTTCCCTTCCTCCCTCCCTCTATGTGTGTGTGTGTGTGTGTGTGTGTGTGTGTGTCTGTCTGTCTGTCTGTCTGTCTGTCTGTCTGTGTGTTGTGTTGGGAAGTGAACCCATGGCCTCATAAAATGTAGGCAAGTGCTGTACCACTGAAGCATACCCTCAGCCTGGCTTTTCCTGTATTTAATAGCCCAGAGGGAGGAGGGGGAGAAAAGGATTTGGGGTTGGAAGGGGAGGGTTCACCCTCAGCCCAAAGAGGGGGTGAGGGAGCAGCAGCTAAGAACCTCCCCCTCCACCCCAGCCCTGATGCAGCTACGAGGCAACAGTGATGTGGCCTGGGAGTTTGAGGAGATTGAGGAAGAGCAAGCCACCTGCCAGGGCCGCCGTGCTCTGCGCCCTTGGGAGCTATTCCAGGATCCTGCCCTGCGCAGGCAGGTGACCAACCTGGTGGTGCTGGGCAGTGCCATGGAGCTCTGCGGGAATGACTTGGTGAGGCCCCGCCCTGCTCTAGGCCTTGGGCCCGAGGTCACACAGGACGGAGGTGGGAGCCATGGGAGCCTAGGTCCCAGAGCTGCGTCGCCCACCCCTTCCAGATGTACACGTATGCCTCCTCCATATTCCTGGAGGCTGGAGTGCCGCCGGAGAAGGTGCAGTACACCATCATTGGCACTGGGAGCTGTGAGCTGTTGGCGGTTCTTGTGAGCGTGAGTCTGGGCCCAGCCTCCACAGCCCTGCGGAGGGAGGGCGGTTGGTGCTCCAGGTCCGCTGCTTCTGTAGTAAGTGACTGCGAGGGTCCTCAGGGAAGTAAGTAAAGTCATAATCTAAACCAGTACATGGCTCCCTCCTGCCAGCTTCTCCCCTCCCTGTTGCCTGCCCCCCAACCGAAGCCCGGTGTGCCGGTCATTCTGAATGTCTCCTTTCTCTTACAGTGTGTGGTGATTGAGAGGGTAGGAAGGCGGGTGCTGCTGATAGGGGGGTACAGCATGATGGCCTGCTGGGGGAGCATCTTCACAGTGGCCCTGTGCCTGCAGGTAGCTAGGGCAGTGGGGCAGTGGGGCAGTGGGGCAGGGGCTGGGCCAGTGCTGTTTTCCACCTCACCCTCCACCCTGTCTACGGCAGAGCTCCTTCCACTGGATGCCCTACCTGGCTGTGTCCTGCACCTTTGCCTTCATCCTCAGCTTTGGCATTGGCCCTGGTGAGTGAGCCCAAAGGCTTCTGGGCTTTAGGACTTGCTGAATGAATAAGGGGCATCTGGGGGCGGTGATGGGTAGGTATTGATGAAACGTCACCTGCAGTCCCTGAGGCCCACCTGTGCTGAGGCTTCTGGGAGAGAATGGTCAGAAGAAATTACCCTGGGATCCCCATGCAGACTAGGCCCAGGTGAGGGATGGCAGAGCAGAGAACCCTGGCTGGCAGCTTCCTGGGCCCTCTTTTTACAGCCGGAGTGACAGGAATCCTGGCTACAGAACTGTTTGACCAGACGGCCCGGCCTGCTGCTTATGTGGTCTGCGGGATGCTCATGTGGACCATGCTCTTCCTGGTTGGGCTGGGGTTCCCCTTCATGCTGGTAGGTCTCTGGGGGCCCTGCCTCAGGGTTTGTCCCTATCACTAGGGCCACCTCAGTGGGAGACCTCCATCCAGGGAGACTGACCCTGTCTGTGGGGAGGGCTCCCTGTGAGCCAAGGGGTGAAGTCTCCCCTCAGAACTTGTCATGGTCTTCTGCTGAGGCCTGAGGGAGGCCACACCAGTCTTGGGTCTCTTTCAACCCACAGGCGAGTTTGTCTCAGTTCCTGTATGTTCCTTTCATTGGTGTCTGTATCTGTGCGGCCATCTACACTGGCCTGTTCCTCCCTGAGACCAAAGGCAAGACCTTTCTGGAGATCTCCAAGGAGCTGCAGCGGCGCAGCTCCCCCATGCAGCCCCTGAATAGGTGGAGCAGCCCTGAGGTCATCATATGCACGGAGCTCTAGCTGCAGCAGTGGGGGAGGGGAGGGCAGTCACGGCCCTTTCCTTTGTTGCTTGCATTCACTGGCTCCTGCTTGTTTTTTGTTTTTGTTTTTATTTTTATTTTTTTGAGACAGAGTCTAGCTTTGCAGTACAGGATAGCCTTGAACTCCTGGTGATCCTTTTGCCCCAGCCTCACGAGGGCCTGGATTAGAGGCATGTGCCACCATGTTCCAGCCAGAACATCTTGTCTGAATAGTTGTACACTTAATGTGAAAAATAAACTCTGTTATAGAAATCTGTGCATACATGCTAGGAGTGCAAAGCTTGGTGTATGAATATGATGAAATATTTTTTCAGTGTTGGATTAAACTGGTTTTCGGGCTGGCGAGATGGCACAGAGGTCTAAAGCACTGACTTAGGCAAACTGCAGGGACCACAGTTCAATCCCCAGCACCACATGCTGTGCCAGCCCCACCCCCAGGGCAGGCTGAGCCGGCCATAATACAAATAAATACATAAGGTTTAAATAAAATAAAAAATTTTAAAAAATAAAACATAAAAAAAAAAAACTGGTTTTCTATGACTATGAAAAAATACTGCGATATATGAGTTTAAAAGAGGAGTGGTGGGGCCAGGGAGATAGCTCCATGGCACAAGTGCCTGCCTGGCAAGTGTAAGGTCATGAGTTCGAACCCTGATCCTGCAAAAAGAAAAAAAAATTAAAAGAGGAGTGGTTTGTTTTGGCTCAGGACTTTGGAAGTTTCAGTCCATGGTTACTTAACTCCATTGCCTTTGGGCCTCTAGTGGTGCATTACATAGTGGAGAGAGTGAGCACGTGGTGCATGATCTGCTCACCTCAGGGGAGCTGGGAAAAGAGCGAGCCCACAAGGGGGCATGAATGGCCCCTCGAAGGCTGTCCTGCAGTGTTCTAACCTCTTCCTACAAGGCCCCACCTTGTAAAGGTTCTACTGCCTCCAATAGAACCATGGATTGAGGAACATTCCTTAACACAGGGATCTTGGGAGGACATTTATCTAAACCATAGCAAGCCTTTATGTTTCTTATTTATTTATTGCCAGGCTATGAGTTGAACCCAGGACCTTCCCACTGAACTATATCTTCAACCTTTTTTAAAAGAAATTTTTTTCAGGTAGTCTTTTTAGGTTGTCTAGGCCAGGCTAGAACTTGCAATCTTCCCGCTTTAGTCTCCTATACTGCTGGGATTATAGATGTGTTCCACCATGCCCAGGCCTTGAGAAGGTGCCTATGTCAGGTAGGCATGAATGCTCCCCTGCATAGGTTCCAGAGTCTAATTTTGTAGGGATTTAACAAAAATGATTCCATCTTGGTGTCATCTTCATTTCACATGAGGATTAAATTTCAAAGTATGAATGGGGTGGGGAGCATAAACATTCAGCCTATAGATTTTTTTTGTGACTTGTTTGGCTTAACAATAAATTATGTTTGACTGTATAAGGAAACTGGGCCAGGAATACAGCTCAGCAGCAGAGTGCCTGCCTGGCAAGCCCAAAGCTGTGAGTTCGAGTCCTAGTACCAGGAAAAAGAAAACTGTTTTCCAACATATGCAACAGTATATTACATTTCCACCAACATTGTTTGATAGTTCCAGGTACTCCAAGTCCTTATCAACACTTGGTATTGTCATGTCAGTCTTTCTAACTTGGCCTAAAGTATGTAGTAGTTTCTCATTGTTTTCACTGTGGTACTTCCATGATGACTAATAATGTTGACCATCTCGTCACGTGCTCAGGATGACCATGTGCACTTTTGTGAAGAATCTGTTTGCATCTTTTATCCAATATTTTTATTCAGTTGTTGTTTTGTTTTTGAGATGTGGTCTCATTATATAGTTGACGCTGGCCCTGAAGTCCTGACGTAGCCCAGGATGGTCTTGAATTCCTGGCAGTCCTCCCTCTACAGCCTCCGAGTGCTGGGATTACAGCCATGCTCCACCACATCAGCTGACAATCTTCCCTTTAACCCCAAACATAGCAAGGATGGTGCTGGCTCTTTCCTGTAGCGGGAGTAGCAGGACATGGCCTAACAACTGACTCATGTTTCCCATGGGTCAGAGACAGGTCCTTTCATCTTTGGATAAGTCTGTGCATGCATGTGCAAACATGACTGTTCAGCCTGTCTATCTGGAGAGTGCCCCAAAGCACTCCCTCTGAAAGCATGGCCATGCTCCTAGCATCAGGCCACCTGCCAGATCCCAGGCCCAATGACCTCTCCTGACTTCCTAGAGCATTTCACCAACCCACATCTTGACCTGAATCTCTCTGTCCTGCTTGCTAATGACCTAAGTGAACGTCAGTCTCATGTTCCAAAGGCCAGGGGCCTGGGGCCCAGTCTCTCTCTGTGTGGAGCAGCAGGCTTGTGTGGTTGTCTGGCTGCCAGGTTCAAGAGGGTGCTCCTGAAGGACTGGGATTGCTCTCTGCTCTCCTGCCTTGTGCTCATTCTCTCCTCTCAGGTCCACTGGTTCTCCTTGTTGGGGCACAGCTCATCCCCCCTCCCTCCTCGGGACACTTACTCATTTATACCTTCACCTTTGTACATTTCCACTCCAAGCCTACTACATCCTGAGGCCTCCCTCGTCCCTGTTCCCAGGCTGCACCCAGAGTTTCCAGGATGGCCATGACCCTCACTTGGAAAAAGAACACAACAATCTCACAACTACAGGGGCCAGTGAGATGGCTCAGTGGTCTAAAGCGCCTGCTTAGGAAAGCTTAGGCAACCGCAGGGACTGTGGTTCGATCCCCAGCACCACATGCTGTACCAGCCCCACTCCCAGGGCAGCCTGAGCCAGCCATTATATATATATATATATGATCTCACAGCCACAATACATTCAGAGCTAACCTCTGCAGAGCTTTCTATGTATCAGGGCTGTGCTGAGCGCTTTACACCAGTCAAGTCCTTTAACTCTAGCAAGAGACCCCACGAAGTTAGTATTTCTATCATCATCTTGTGCATATAAAGAGATTGAGGTATGTAAAGGCCAGTAGCTCTTCCAAGGTCACACAGCAAGTAAAAGGGCCAGCATTAGACTTTGGATAAGTTTGACATTGGGCCTTGGATCTTGCACCTCGGTCACCCTGCACACTTAGGGACTGGAAGATGCCTGATTTCAGTATTGTGATGATGCTGAGATTCAGAATACTGAAAATAGCCACTGTGGCCTGCACTCTGTTGTGTATCCTGGTCCCCACTTTATTGTGGTTGGGGAGACCAGACCCCGTGGATTAGAGGTGGAGTCTCAGACCAGGACTTTCTGAAATGGCATCGAGACTGCCTGGGGGTGACGTCCGTGCAACTGAAGGATGTAAAGGCTGGGCGCCAGGAGGCAGATGGTCAGCCCAAGGGTTGCATTCTCCCACTCTGGCTTTGTTCCACAGGCAGCAAGGAATTTTTGATGGCTTCAAAGAACCAGACACCTGGAGAAAAGTGTTACAAACTTGTTACAACCAAGTGCTGTTTCTTCAAGTCCTCTGCCTGGCGTTGCTAAAACCACTGTTCACATTTCACTGGATATAGGGAATCAGAGACCAAATTTGTGTCCTGGGGAGGAGTCTCCTCACTCCGGAAGGTGCAACCCAATACGGCTCACAGAGCACGAGAAAACAAGAGCAGAAAGGTAACGCCAGCTAGGGTGCTGGTGGTGATGGGGCGAAATGACGCGCACGTAGGACAGGACACGTGGCTCAGGAGGCGCAGGACACGAGGAATCAGTGCGTACAGTAGAATAAGCCTTGTCTTCCCGGCCGACTCCGAGGGCAGTGAGCCGTCCAGCGGGTTAACGGCCGCCTCATTCCTAGCTCAGCGCCTCTGAGGAGCCATTAGTAAGAGAAAGGGCCAACAAAGAAACCACGGGAGGCACGGACAAGTAGGTGGACGCACGCCACAAAGGGTGCGATCCAACTGCGGGTTTAGGAAGGGGAAGCCCGGGCGGAAGGGGAAGCCCGGGCGGAAGGAGCGTGTCGCGACCAGGCCCCGCCCCGTCGGGCGGCGGTGGCGTCACGGAAGGCGGAGTCGACTCCGCCTAGGGGTGGTGCGGCGCCGCGCCTCGGTCACGTAGCTCAGGTTCCTTTGCCGCTGCCGCGCGGGTGTAGTGCAGTTCTTCTACCCTCGTCCCCTCGTTTTTCTGCCAACATGCCGATGTTCGTTCTGAACACCAACGTGCCCCGCACCTCTGTGCCAGATGGGTTCCTCTCCGAGCTCACCCAGCAACTGGCGCAGGCCACTGGCAAGCCGGCCCAGGTTTGCGGGGAGGAGGTGGGAGGGGCGGGATGGTGGCCGCCCTACGAGGTGGCTGTACGAGGACCCGAACTGGGGGCAGGGAGGTGGGCAATGGGGCCTCGAACCCCAAGGGCGCGCCTGGGGTCTGGCGGGTGACTCCGGCGGGCGACTCGGGCGGGCTGAATGTGCCCCTCCCCCCAGTACATCGCAGTGCACGTGGTTCCGGACCAGCTCATGACCTTCGCTGGCTCCTCCGAGCCCTGCGCGCTCTGCAGCCTGCACAGTATTGGCAAGATAGGCGGCGCGCAGAATCGCTCCTACAGCAAGCTGCTGTGTGGCCTGCTGGCCGAGCGCCTGCGCATCAGTCCGGACAGGTGAGTGGGGGGGCCCGAGGGGCGGGGAACGAGGACCCCAGAGGGCGCTGGTGGCCCAGGGCCTCCACGTGGGGACACTGCGGACCTGAATTCCGGCGACAACCCAACCTCCCCTTGCGCCCCACAGGATCTACATCAACTATTATGACATGAACGCGGCCAATGTGGGCTGGAATGGCTCCACCTTCGCTTGAGAAACCCTTCTGCCTGAGTTCACCTGCACACCCCGTCTAGGGTCCCACAGTATTTTGTACCCTCTTTCCCCAAGGGACTCCTCTCCCCCCAGTCAGGACAAATAAATGGTTTGGAGACCAACCACAGCTGTCTTGGTTTCCTTGGCCAATGGAAGAATTGGTGCAGGATGGGCTTATTGGCTGGGAGACTGGGTTGGATGGGGTGGCCAGTCCTGGAGTCAAAGCCAGGTTGTACCCCATGGACTCCTATATTCCCAAGCAGAAACCCCACCCTTGGTAGTGTATCACAGCTGAGATAAACAGGCGTCTTGCCAAGCCACGAACCTAGAAATCAAACCAAAGTCATGTCTGAGCCTTTTAGTCAAACATTTATGCCTTTGCCCTACTGGGCAGATTCATAGCCGCTGGGGGCAGGAATCCTAAGTTTATGGGTATTTCTGTTTCTTAGAAACCCATGGGGTGCTGTGAGGCACTACTGGAATGCAAGTGGAGAAAAGGATTTGAGATCAAATTCTGCTTGGCCTCAAGTGTAGGGTTCCTGGGCCTAGAGCTTTCTCAGTCCCATTTTTCTCTACCTTCCCTATGAGTGAAGGGTAGCCTGAGAAAAACCGAGCCAGGTCATTCCTCTAGGTTCCAAGACAGGTGCCCCAGTTCTTGACCTGGAAAAGAATCACTCATTCTATATGGACAGTTTTCGTGTGTTTTGGGGGAGAGTTAACACAGTATGCAGAGTCCTTAATACCTTCCTGCCTCAATCCCATTTTTTATCCCTGAGGTCAACTCCCCTCAGGAGCCCAAGCCCTTCCCCCTGAGAAAACATCAGGCTGGAGCTTGGACACAGGCTCTTTTCTTTGTTTGTTTCTCCACTCATGAGAATGAGTAGCTTTGCTATGCCAAGCTCCTCAGGCATGTTGTGCCACTTCCCATCACCTTGTGCCCAAAGCAGTGGAACCAATCATGGGCTGAAACTGCGTCAAGATAAACCTTTCCTCCTTTAAAAACAAAACAGATACCAGTGGGTGGGGTGGGGCTGGTGGTGCTAAAGTAGAATAGAAGAAATAAAAAGGAAAATTGCGATTTTTACTTTTTTTAGATGAATAGGTAATCTTTATTCATTCACTCTGGGGTTCTTCCCAAATCTAAAGCCGCGGCCTCAAAGCAAAATCACTGGTGACACTAGAGGCCAGAAGTGAGTCATGCCGGCTATCCCCACCACACATCTACCTTGCCCATGCTGTAAATGTCACTGGTTGGAAAAGTGGGTTGCAAACACTTAGCAGCGCAGCTGTACTGGAACCAGAAATCATGGCCACTAAGCGGAAATGAAGTTGGCTGTCAGGCAGCTGAATCCCGTGCATCCTCCCTAAAACCAATGGTCTCCTCGGGGGCCAGGGAGATGGCTCCGTGGCACAAGTGCCTGCCTGGCAAGTGCAAGGTCGTGAGTTTGAGACCCGGTCCTGCCAAAAAAAAAAAAAAGGTCTCCCAGAGAGCAGCAGAAACACCTGTTTTTAGAACTCGGCTGTGCTACCACTGGAAACTCCATAGAGCTGGTTCCTTGTTGTACTGCACACAAGATTTCACATGGCCAGTGCTGTCTGTTGGAAACATCGTTCACACAAAATTAAAGCACGGGGCTGTGTGGGAAAGGGAGTAAATGTTACAATAAAAGTCCATCAGGCTTTTGAAAGGGCACAAGGGGGAAGACAGTGGTCCTGGCCACTGTAAGCAAATATGCTCCTCACCAAAGCGGAAAAGAAGTGGAGGCTGATGATGTGCATTCAGCCTGTCACTAGCCACAGGCCTCAGTGCACACCATGCCTCGCATGCCCAACGCTGGACAAGCCCTGGGAGCTGTACAGACACCACGGGTAGAGCATGCCACTGCTGGCTACATTACAGTAATGAGCTGACGTTCTGTGTTCATAAACACCATACTCAGGCACATTTACACAGTGTTACCTAAGAGATTTCAAAATCAACTTGGTAAAAAAACTAAACTAAAAACCACCACCACTTAGTGCTTAGGCACTGCAGACACTGGGAGACACATGTTAAACAAGTTTCCTCTTCTGCCTTCTCTCCCTTCTATCTTGGAATGTATAGTATATATTTCACTCCCTGTTGCTTAAAGGTTTGCATGGTGACTTCTGTGGAAATCTGGGGCAGGCCATGAATCCCACTAAGGATTTGTACATATCAGTTATGTTACTGAACAAGGAAGGAGTCAGATTCAGAAGGGGGAGGCAGCAGTGAGGTAAGAAAGCAAGGGAAAGGAGGTCCTGTGTTCTAGAGGTACTGTGCTTTCAGGAGTTTGGCCTGAGCTGGTAGGGAATCTAAAAGTGAGGTCTGGTATCTGCCTGGTATGTGGCCAGGTGAAGCAAAGCAGTGGACACCTGCGGCCCTAGCACCAGTAGGCCCGTCTTAGTTGCCACTGCCAAAATCCAGGATGTCATAGGTTCCCAGGGCCTTGTGAAGATGGGCCAGTGTTCACGTCCGAGGCCACACCAACTTTCTGTGCATGCCTCTTATAGAATTGGAGTGGTCCATGGCTTATCACAAGGGCTGTCTGCACTTCCTCAAGCCAAACACTTAAGAACTTTTAAAAAGGGACTTGATTTTGACCGATAAAAGTATATGCTAAGACAAAGTTCCTGTATATTGATGTCAAAAGAAAAGAATGTTCTTCAGAGAATAGCACAGTCGCTAAATATCTCTGGGAGAGAGATGGCCTCACCTATCAGTGCTCCAGGTGCCATACTTAACCTAAGAAACAAAAAGGGGCAAGTGGATCTCCAGAAATATATGTGCTCAAGAAGCTAGGGGAAAAAGGGCCAGGATATAGCTCAGTAGCACAAGTGCCTGCCTGACAAGCATAAGGTCTTGAGTTTGAAAAAGAAGCTAGAAAACAATAGTCATAATAGTTTGATACACGAGCCACCTTCCTCCAATTCCCCACCCTGTAACACTTTACCTCTCACGGGAGGCTTTCAATGTACTGATGATTCTGTACTTCTCTGTACTGGACATTAATAGGGTCACTCCATCAGTCTCATGTAGCTCCATGAGGTTCTTCAAGTCCATTAATGTGCCACCCCAAGTCCCCTTCTTGCTCTCAGAGGTTAAGTTGGCTGACTAGGAACATCCTAGTGCCTTAGTCAGCCTTTCAATGGGACATGTGGTTTCCTCTCAACTGATCAGTGTCTCTTTCCTCCCTGTCCTTCTGTTGCTTCTCTGGAGGCCCAGTTAGGAAATTGACACTATTCCATCAGAAGCAACCCCAGCTCAGATCATTGTGTAGGAAGCCTGCTGGCCAGAGGAAGATGAGGGAACTGAGTAGAAGATGGACTTTGTGTCACCATCATTTGTGTCCCCTGGTGGTGATGAAACCGTTATCCTGGGTTAGATAGGTTCCTAGTTTAGATTGACTTGCTCAGAGGGAAGCATTACCTTGGAGGCAAACAGCAACTGGTAGAGCAGCAAGAGGAAGAGGAGGAATGTCTGGATGTCGATGACCACTGAACCTCTCTCTAGCAAAGGTCCAGGTTTCTCCAAACAGAACTCTCCATCGGAGTTGCCGTGGGCTGAGCAAGATGGAGGTGACCACCCACCGATCTCCCCAAAGTGGCAACCAAGCTAGAGATGCTGGCATCGCTCTCTCGCCTTTCCAATCACAGGGAGGGCTTGGACTGAGGCTTTTGTGGGTCTCGGCCCCAGCCCTTCCAACGACAAAGACCCACCCAGCTCCCTCACCCCCAGACGATCAACTGATCGTGCTCTCTCCGGGGGAACGGTTCCCCCGGAAGTTCGTGCCTCCTTCCGCGTCCCCAGCTGTCTCTTAAGATCCTTGCTGTCCAAGTCACTCGGTGCACTGTCCCATATGCCAAAAAGGGACCATACTGTCCCAGACGCTGGCGCCAAGGAGAAGCAGGCCGAGGCGGGCAGGGCCGGGCGACGGCGCCCAGGGTGACTGCGAGCGCAGCAGCGCCTCCGCCCGGGGCTCCGGGGCTCCCGACGGAAGCGCGGGCTTCCCCCGGGACGGGCAGCTCCGAGCCCCCTGGGCCGGGCGGACCATTGTCCGCGCTCCGAGCGGCGGCCCGGGTCCGCGCCACCTTTCCCGCGGCGGGGCGGGGCGGGCGAGAGCGGGCGGAGGGCGGGCCGGCCCCAACGGCTGCGCCCGGTCGGGCTGCGGCGCAGGACCGAGCGCCCGAGCGTGCAGGGCCGCGGGGAAGGGCGAGGCGCGACCGTACGGGAGCCCTCGCGGCCGGGCAGGTGGAGGCGCGGGCGAGAGCGCTTCCCGCCCCGCGGGCACAACTTTCTTAAAGGGACCGGTGGCCGGGATCCGCGGCTCCCCGGGCCCGGACTCTGCCTCCCGGTCGGACCTCCTTTAGGGAGAGGTGAGGTCGCCATGGAGCTCTCAGCCCGCTCCCTCCTCGACCCCAGGGACGGGGATGAAGTGCGAGCGTTAATGCATCCAGCGTCCTTCTGCAACTTAATTATTCTGTCCTAACTCATCCTCTCACTGCTCCTGAACGCATGCTCGCGGGCACGTCGTAGCTGCCACCGTTGGCAAAGTTTCAAGAGCCGTGTCCCGGAGCGTGCAAGGCTCGCTGCTGCTGGGAAACGCCTGTCGCTATCCCCTTGACACTGCCCTGTAACTGAC
>PVKN010016105.1:0-18079 GCA_004027915.1 Capromys pilorides
TATTATATATGTACTCATTTTAGTGAAATCTATTGAGACAAACTTCCAAAGATGATTTTTTTCTTTTATGTTTTTAGAGAAATTAATAAATGAATTAATGGAATTTCAAGTGCTTTCCATGTTTCACTCAAAACACCTGATACAATGAAAAGCTTGGGATAACGATAGAGTTTTAGGGCTTTGTCAGTGACTGGAGAATTGCTACTATGGGGCACTTCTTACACTAAAATAACTCCAAAAGGTCTAAAGAGATGGCTTCAGAACCTGCTAAGTATGGCAAAAGACCCAGCATGCCAATCATGATCCACATACGTATTGGGATATTTTCCCCTGGTGCCAGGGCCCTGCTAATGATTGGGAAGGGATGCCTTTTTTCCTTTGGAATCTCAGTCAGCAGAGTAAGAGGGCAAAATAGACTAGAGGTGGGGAGGGGAGGTGTTGGATCCCAGCCAGACATATTTTAAAACTGAAGAAGGAAGAAAGAGAGGGTACTCACACCCAGCTGGCTGCATTTCATGCCATTCAAAGTAATCACAGGCCGAATTCAGTACATACAGTAGAGAGACAAAATAGAACTTTATTTAACTCCTATACTGCCAGGGAAGATGAGGTTTTCAAGGAAGGGTAATGTTCTTTTATTTTCCAGCCAGCATTTGTTTAGAGCTCTGCTTCTACTACTGGGTACAAAGGAATACTCAGTCAAAGCTGCATTCTGCGTTTTTCTGTACTTTTCAGAAAAAATACATACTCATTTATTTATTTAAATTATTAATTAGTTATCAATAATAGATGTTAATTAATGCATATTATTTAAATATTTATTTATTTATTTATCTGGTGTATTTTCCTGACCTATTTTAGGTGAGAAATTACAAACCTGAAAGGCTGATATTCTGGCCTTTTTTGTTGGTTTAGGTTTTCTTTAAATGGTAGCTTTAGATTCTTCTGGATTTTGTGTCCTTGAGAACAGGACTTCTTACTGGTTTCAAGAGGGAAATCTAAATTTTAGAGGCAGGCCAAGCTGCCAATCAGTGCAACAAGGCCACAGCTGCTCAGAGAGGCCTGAGGAGCCTGCGTTGCTGCCCTAATCACTACGAGGAAAGGGTAAGCCTTCTGCTAACACCGCTGACTCTGGAAGAGTTATTAACCTGCTCATTTAACTCAGGGTGGTCACCGCAACGAACAAAAAATATTGACTTTGTATAAAGGGTTTATTTAGCAATGAAATGACTTATTTAACATGCAAAAACATTGCCCTGTCTGTCAGACAAGGCAATTCTTTCCACTATAGTGCACAATTATTCTTTTCTTTCTTTTCAAAATTTCCAATATGTTGTCGACCAATATATCTGTAAATGCCAATAAAGTTGTATTATTAAAATAAACAAAATAAACAAATCCAGTTCATATAAACTATAAGTCCCACTTTCAGATGAGATATGGCATGTTCCAGGTGATATGGCCATAGACATAAGCCTACTTTTAAAAAGAAAATTAGATTAATAGCCAAAAATTACTTGGTCAAATTGCTATGCATTCCCAAACTCTTACTCCTAATTCTTGTAAACCACCCAAGGACCAGCATTAGTCTGCTTTCTACTCTTTGGGAAGCCTGACAAAATGTATCCAGGAGCAATAAGAAAACAGCTTAGAGACTTTTAGAGAACAGTTTTAGGATCCATACTGAAGTGGGCCCTATTAAATCTATAGGGTAAACTGCTTTAATCTTCATTTTGCTGAGAAAACTGAAATACAGAAAGTGTCAGTGATTATTGCAGTTGGGCAGCAGAGGCTCGAGTTGAAGCCAGGCATTCTGGATAGTCACACTCTCCTGTTTTTTCATGCCTACATGAGCGTGTGGGCAGCAGAGCCCACGACACATTCTGAAATACAGAGAAAAATTTCTCTTTACCATATATAAATCAAAATCTCTCTCTCCATATATATATACTATAAGTGCTATGAGGGAGACAGTTCCAGGGGAAAAGCGAAAAATGACCTATTGAGGCAATGATAAGTGTAGTATATTTATACTGGCATAAAGTTTAATAAATGCATTAGTAGAAGAGAACATGCCTATCAGGATTTACACTATTCAATGAGTAGATAAACCAATAGATAATGAAAAAATAAGGCAAATATAAGAAACGGAACTATTACTCCATTAACGTTTCTTGGAAAATTGCGCGAATTCTAGGATGTTTACTATTAGAGATCAAAATAAATGCTGGATAGTTTTGCCAGTTAAATGAAAAAGCAAAACCACAGAAAATTAGAGGAAAGCACAGAGAGGTAAGTCTTTGTTTTGTTAATTTCTTTCTCATTTTTAAGTAAAAGTAATTATAAGGGAAATTTTAAAATAAGAAGTATTAGGGCCGGCAGTATAGCTCAGACTAAACTCTTGCTTAGGTAAGTACAAGGGCCAGGGTTCAATACCTGGCACCACATGCCGTGCCGGATCCACCCCTGAGCACACTGAACTGGCGATGGAGTCCAGGTGTGGTGGTGCATGCCTCTAATTGCAGCACTAGGGAGGCAGATATCAGGAGGATCACTATGAGTCTGAGCTGTGTAGTGAGACCCTGCACAAAGAACAAAACAAAACCAAAAACACCCCTCAAAATATTATTATTAAAATAATAAAATTATTAAAATATAAATTATTAAAATAGAAAGAAAAATTATGTATGAGTCATAAAAATTCCATTTATCAAGAATATCATATAACACTATATTTCATTAAAATAGGAAAGACAAACTAAGAAGCATATGTTTGACGATGAAGAGCAAAACCCTACAGATGCAATAATAGAAAAAATGTGCATGAATGTCCAAGCCAGAAATGTACAGGGAAAAATAATCCAAATGGAAACATGCGTGTAAAAACTATCTCCTTAAGAATCAAGCAAATGTATGTTAAAAATGAGATACAGTATTTTACTCATTAAATTGATAAACATCTTTAAGTGGTATGAAAGGCTTGTAGAAAAACACATAATGAAACAAGTCCTCTTACATGCCTGTCTGTGAGAAAAACAGTCCACAAAGCAATTTGGCAGTAGGTATGAAAAAAATAATTTTAAATCTACGCTCTATTTGATCCAGAAATTTCATTTCTAAAAGGTATCTTTTTAAATTTTAAGTAGCAGAAAAATCATAAAGTAGTAAAAGAGTCAGTGTCCAACAAGTTAAAATACTTTAAAATTACACACACACACACACACACACACACACACACACACACAGACTTCCAGAGTTATATCTATGAAATTACGTACTATAAAGCCATTGAAACATAGCCAGAATAACTTTGAAAGACTTAAAGAAGAAAATATCTGACAAAGATGGGACATCACATGCTGCCTAGAATGTGTTATCTATATTTGAATGTGCTCCTAGGGGTTGTTGGCTCAGTTGCTGAGTCTACAGGGAGGCGTCATCATGCAAAGCAGCTGGGCAAGGTATGTACTAAAACGCAACAGTCGCCCTTTCTCTCGCTTTTCTGGAAACGCTCACACTTCTTGGTCCAGCTTTCTGGTTTCCAATCATTTCATCTTCTGTCTCCACATCACTTGCCCTTGTTAAAGACTATGGAAAGAGATTTATAATCGATAGTGTAAGAACATGTCATAGACAACAAAGAAACAGCATCGGCCCCAAGCAGAGTGGGAGGGCTGCTGGTGGGAGAAAGGGGTTCCCCATGGGAAGTGCCCGCCCGAGCTCCCAACTTTTCTTGCCATAGCATACTGGAGCCCACATGGCACCACATCTTGCATTTTTTTCAGGGATGGCAGAAATTCTATTTCTATGAGGATTTTGATTTTTAGTGATTGATTATATATGTATATATATTCATACATATTCCTTAAAAAAAAAAAAAAGCACCAAGGAGCTTCAAGATTGTAACTTCTGTTATTCCTTCTCATGCAAATAAATGCAAAAAAGACTAGAAGGAAATGTATGAAAATGATGGCATTACTTCAGTCATTTGGTTTTTTCAAGTGTTATCTCTGTTTGCTAAGAGCTTTCCATGTGTTTATTTTATATAAACAAAAAATTATGACTTACTCCCCTTTTTTTCTATTCTAGTACTAATTTTAGGAAATACAAAATGGGTTAAATCCTGTATTAATCCATTTTCTGCTGTTATAGCAAAATAAGTTTCTGGGTAACTTAAAAGCGAAAGAAATCTATTTAGTTCCTAGCTTTGGCAGCAGAGAGTTCAAATAGCGTGGGCTCTGATGGAGGCCCTGGCTGTGTCTCCTCCTGGTAGAGGACCACATCAGGATGGTGTGACCATCTGCCAGCTGGGAGAGCACAAGGCAAGATAGAAAGCCAGCACATAGAGGGCTGCTTTACAACTACTTGCTCTTGTCCTTGTGAGAGCTGCCTCTGGGTCCCAGGATGCCACAAAAGGTACCTGAGTCCCTTCCAAGGGTACTGTCCCTAGTGACCTGCCACAGCTTGACTTGGAAAGGTGCCAGCGTTTGAACACCACTAGGCTAAGGATATCAACACTCCCACACGTGAACCTTTGTGGGGACAAACCATTGCAGTCCTACTTGGACATTTGTCCCTGATCTTACATTGTAAAATATAATTATAAATTTATTTTTAGAGGCCATTTTATTATTTATGAAATTATGATCTCTAAGCAGCTTGAAGCTTCTTTGAAAAATAAAACTGCAATTTTTTTCTTATTTTATCACTCCCTTTTTGCTTATCCTAAACACTTCTGACCTAATTTCAGCTGCCTGTTTCTCTTCTCCTTTAAATCAAATCCCCTGTTCTCAATTAAACCAAGGTGATGCAAAACAGTTTTCTGATCTATTGGTGGAGTGTGACGATGATGCAGTTTTGGCAGGCACTGGCCATAACATCTTCTACTGTATAAAGTTCTAGAATATCGTACAATTCTCAGGACAGGCATGGTTTCTGAAATAAAATGAAGAGCTTTGAAGTTTAATCTAGCACTGCCATGCCATATCTTAGATGCGTGTTTCTTTGGATAGGCACCTTACAAAACGAGATTTAAAAGGAAAAGAAAAAGGAATGTAGACAATGAGTGTAGTACTCAGTGTAGGAAGAAAGCATGCAAGAGCTTCAGCTGCCTGAGGGCAATGATGAGATCATCCCAGGAAACTGCAAAACTCTTGCTTTATGTACTGAAAAACAATGGTTTTCACAAAGTTCCAACTAACTTTTTGTTTGTTTTTTTTCATACAGGGTCTCCTTACCAGCTCAGACTCCCAGTGATCCTCCTGTCTCAGTCTCCCCCATTCTAGGATTACAGGTGTGCATCACCATGATCAGTTTCAGGGTCAGCTCAGCATGTCTGGGGTTCTGGGTCTGCCTCAGGATGTGGTACCGAGGGTTGAACCCAGGTCCTTGTGCTTGCCAGGCAGGCGCTTAGTCCACTGAGCTCTCTCTCCAGTCCTCAAATTAAATTAATTGTAGAATTGCACACATACAATAATCTTGATCAATCTTCCCCTCTAGATGCCTTATGTTTGGAGAATTTCATGGGAAACAAGCTTATTTGACCATTTCTTGTTTATTAATTTTGTTTTTAATGAAAATTTGACAAAGTAAAAGAATGTGGATTTTGTTTTTAGCCAGCCATTGCTTTTCTGATTTTTTTAAAAACATTTACTATAGGAGTATTGTTTTTAAAGAATATGGAATAAAAGAATGAAAATCATTAAAATTATAATAACATAGAAACAACTGTATCCTTGCCATTAGGGTTCCAATACTGGATCAAGAAACATTATAATTCATTGCAAAGAGAAGCTTAATATAACTTTTGTAATAAGGAATGTGTTTTTTTTAAAAGTGAGTGCTATCAAGCCTTAAGGGCTTTCTTCCCACTAAGTCATTAAAAAGTGAGAATTCTGATTTCTTGTTGACAATGTTTAAATGAATGTCAGTTTATAATTAGAAATGTAAGAGGAACTTTTTATAGCTGAATATTTAACACATATTAAAGTTATAGCGGAAGCCACATAATTCATCTCCCGTTTGGTCCGTGCTTTCTCTCTACAAAGCAGGTCCATGAGTCGCTCACGTGCAAGCTTGCTGCAGTTTTCTGAGATGATGGGTTCGCTATGAAGGGAGGGCTCTGAGGAACTGCCTTATAGCTTTCTTCTTAGGACTCTTTTTCTGAATTTTTAAAAAAGATGTGTGCTTATTATATACTGGTTCAAGTTGGCCTTGAACTTACTATGTAACCCAGGCTGGCCTTGAACTTGCAGCACTGTTCTTGCTTTCGCTTCTTTAGTGGTGGGATCACAGATGGTTGCCACCACACCAGACTGTTAGTGCTTTTCCTTGTATCCTACTCTCTGGGTACATTTGTGTATATTTTATTTTGTTTTTTATTTTTTGCAGTACCAGGAATTGAACTCAGTATCTTGTGGTTGCTAGGCATGCACTTAAGCCACTGAGCTATATCCCTGGTCTGTGTATATTTTATAACATGCTCCTTATAGATGAATAAAGATTGAAGGGAGTGGGAGGCAACTATTTCCTGTAGAGGCAGGTGGAGAGTGGTTAAATCACCATATTTATGATTTTCACTTTGTTTAATTATAGTACACGTCTCTTTTCTAAGAGCGCCTCTCCAGCGAGAAGGCCGATCATGACATTAATATGGAAATGTTCTTTCCCTATCCCACTCTTGGTTCCCCGTGCCTTCCTACAAATAAGGTGAAGCCATTTATTTTCTGTTGATCTCATTTCTCATCTGAGTTGAATCAGAGTGTAGGAAAGTTGTACTATCAGATGGAGAAATATAGATATATTTCAAAGGTCTATGCTCTACAAGTTCTTTTTGAACAAAATGGTCCTTTCTGGGGACTTATTTTCAGATGGATCACGAGGTGTGATTAAAGACTTCATATCATCCAGATCTAAACTATGATCAGCTCTCTGTGTTGCATTCCTGATGTGTTAGCTTAGGGACAAATTTATTGACTTCTCTCCATGGCAAAGACCAGAAATCTATAGGTAAGCAGTTTAAAGGAAATTTTTATTTGTGTTAACACTCAATATGCCCAAGCATTTTCCATGCGTTATTTTTAATGCTTACATAAATATTATGAGATATGCATTATTATTATCTTCATCACCATGAGGAAATGGAAATACAGCCAAAGTAGCTCTGCTTTTGGACTAGGTAGCCACAATTACAGTCTACAAGTAGCTGATTCTGATTATTAACATATACATTACCTCACATGCTTACAACTTCAAGGACAGGAGACAGCATTTACATTTTATTCATTTATCTAGGAGAGAGGTTTGAAAAGATTTCTCATTTTTATCTTCAAGGCTGCACTGCATTTTACTGATATAATTGCCACCTGGCTGAGTGGACCTTTCTGAATGTCTTCCTCTTGTTTAACTGAAATTTTGAATTCTTGGACAAATACCTCTTCTGTCCCCTACTTTTTCCCCACTTCTAGTTTGTGGTAATAACTACCATCTATTCTCTGCTTCTCTACAATTGCATTCTCATGGTTCTACATATGGCAGATTATATGGCAATTGTCTTTCTGTGCCCGGCTTATTTCCCTTACCATAATGTCTGCCAGAATTATCCATGTGCTCACCCATGCCGTGCTACCCATGTTAAAGGCTGAATAGTGTTCTGTTGTGCCTATGTGCCACATTTTTGTCCACTTATGTTGACAGACACATATGTGGGCTATTGTCAGTAAATCACAATAATGAGTGGAGTGCAAATGTCTCTTCACCATACTGATTTTATTTCCTTTGGACAGTCTAGTGGGATTGTTGAATATATGATGCAGTTTTATTTAGGCTTGGGTTTTGAAATTCCAGTGTCCATAATACTCTCCAGAAAAAAAAAGAACAGCTAGAAATAGAATTTCTGAGGGTGGCAGTTGGCATCAATCATTTTCAAAACATCGAGGTGGTACTAATGTGCAGGGAAGGTTGGATAACAAGGTGCTATACAGATTTCTCTATTGATCACCCTGAAGAATCAGGATAAAGAATGTCTGTAACTCAAAACCGAGTCACAGACAGGTGGCGGTTTTATTAATCTTCCCTGTACATTTGATAGCAATGCTTCATAATGGATTCATCATGAAAATACAGTGGAATGGAACCTGAAAAACTTCAAGACTATGCAACTAAACACTTCGAATCACAGCATTTTTCAGTGATAGTGGAGCGCCTTGGTTATAAGTATTCACAGAGCAAAGTTGGCCAGTATGAAATCTGGCAACAGAGATAAGGGCCCACGGACAGGAGATACCCACCCATCCTTAGCCTCTCCTACAGGTGAGATGCATCAAAGTCTGTTTAGCTAAGTTACCTGAGCCATCTGAACCCCAGAAACACTAACCAAAAGGCAGTAAGTTTGAGGTCGTGGTCTCCTCTTCTCATCTTGCTTGAAAACAGCCCTGCTGGAGGCGATAAAGTTGTTGCTTGGATCATAACTGCAAGTCATTCAGTTGTTCTAGAAATAATACTGTATTAGTTTCCTAGGGCTGGCAGAATCAAGGATCATAAACCCAGTGGTTGAAAAGCAGAAAACTGTTGTCTCATAATTCTTGGGACTGGACAGGCTGAGATCAGTGTTGGCAATGAAAGAAGCAAACAGGTTATGGTGATCTGGCTCCAGAAGCACCGAGGACCAGTACAGAGCCCAGCAGGCATGGCCAGAACAGTCCCCAAGCCCTTCAGATGGACTTTTCTTGGGAACTTGTATAGGTCTTCTGTAGGATGGCCTTGACCTGACCTCAACCAGAGGGCAGGATGACAGGAAGGGAAGGGTGCCACTGAGCTCTTGTCTGCGTTCTTTGCTGCAGTCCACTCTCCTTACAGTGTTCAGTGCTTCTTTTTCTACTGTTTCTTGTCTGGTCTCCAGAACCTGTTCCTTGCCCTACTCCTAATAAATGCAGAAACCTGTTACTCTGCTTGTCTTGACCAATTCCTTTCTCAGAACAGAAGGAATCTAGATATCACCTCTAAAAGGAGACTGCAGCACTTCAAAATCCTGTACCTGTGGGGCCAGTTCTTTCTGAGGACTGAAGAAATACATTTTCCAGCCTTCCACTTAACTTCTGGTAGACTCAAGCCTTGGGTTGTAGCTAGCTATCTTTTAATTTGTCTTTACACCCTCTTTTCTCTGTTCATACTACATCTGTCACTGTATCTGTGTTTAGATTTCTACCTTTTATGAGAAGGCAGACACATTGGATTAGAGCTCACCCTGATTGCTTGATCTTAATGTACTGATCTACAAAAGCTGGGTGTGGTAGCACACGCCCATAATCCCAGCACTTAGGAGGCTCAGACAGGAGGATCAGTGTGAGTTCAAGACCAGCTTGGGCTACAGAAGTGAGCTCAAGGCCAGCCTGAACTGCACAGCGAGACCCTGTCTCAAAAGACAAAACAAATAAACAACAACAACAAAATGCCTTAATTCAAGTCAGTTCACATTTTATGAGTATTGGGAAACTTGAACTCATCAGTAGTCCAGCCTGGCCTCAGACTTGCAGCAATCCTCCTACCTTAGCCTCCTGAGTACTGGGATCATAGCTATGTGCCACTGTTACGTTTTGTGACCTGTTGTCCCCCTCAAAGCTTCATGTAGTCGTGGGGTGGCTCCTGGAGTTTGTGATTGATTCATTATCCATTGCTGGGATTATGGGTGTAAGTGCCCTGGGAGGACACTCTGCATTACAGTGTGAGCAGGGGAGAAAGGCTAGCTGGCTGCCTGAGCGGTGGTCACTCCCTTTGTTCTCTTGCTCTTTGCTGCTGCCATGAACTGCTGCTCTCTGCCCTGTGCCTCTCTGCTTTGGTGTCAGCAGAGCATGGACTGAAACCTCCATGGACTGGAAGCTAAATAAATCTTTCCTTCCTTCATTTTGGGTATTGGCTATTTTGTCCCAGCAAGGAGAGAAGAGTAACTGAGATAGCCGCCAAGCCTGGCCTCTCGAGACTTCTGAGTCATATTTAGTTATACCAGGAGCTCCCCTATGCCTCTAGATTTCAGGTGGCAGATGTTAGCACTGCTCAGCCTCCACTGTGTGAGCCTACATCTCATAATAAATACCACTACACCCACATGTTTCTGTTCCTCTGGGATCCCTAAGATGGGGTAAGAGGGTTTATTTTTAAAATGCTTTCTTTGATGGAATTATTTGCTTTCTTAATGCTTTCTGTGATGAATGGAGAAGACTAGAATGTTTTGTCAACAAGCAGGTTGCTTTCTGAAACCTGCTGAGCCCCAAGTGTGAGGTATTTATGTTAGCCTGTAATAAGCTCAACCTGATATCCACCGACACATTAAATTAATTAGCATTGTGTTGATATGTAGAATTCAAGATAATGGTGTCAAACATAAGCCTCTGGGAATACTAGAGGCCAGTGCTGTTTACATTTCGTGACATTAGAAGTGTTTCCTGCTGTTAAAGCCCTGTCTTAGATATGAAAGAGAAGAAATCTCTCTAGAGTTCACCAAGAAATACTGGGCATTTATCCTCATCTACAGAATGTGCAGGTCTGTGCCTCCAGGAACTATTTATCTGCATTATTGCCAGGTATTTATATGCACCAAAATGAATGGGATTGGAAGGCTCCCCTGGTCATTTGGCTCAAAACTTTTATATTAAAACAAAACAAAAGAAATAGAGAATTTAAATCATATCAGCTATTTAAATATATGATTGAAAGATTTATTTTGTCAAAGAAAATTGGGTTTTTCTCAGGAAGAACAAAGCACAATAAAACAAAAACATGAAGTGCTCTACTATCAGAAATACCAGAACTTAAGACAACAAGGCTGTGAGAATTCACCTGTTTCTCTTTTAGACTATCTTCCTGGCATCTTTACTCCCCATCTGCTTTAATTCCCAGTGCTGGACAAACCTTTCTGTGATAATAAGTTCTTAGCAAGGGACTTCACACCCTAGTTTGAAGTTTAAAGTTTCCTTAAATTGGAGCTCAGTTACACAGCGCACGTTCAGCAGGGACAAGGCCTTGAGTTCAGTCCTCCTCCTCCTTTCTACATATTTTCCTAAATGATTTTTCAGGCGCTGAGTCTACTCAGGGACTAGAGAGTTTATATAGTGATCCTCACTACTGAATGCATTGGAAGATTTCTTGGGGACGCATTTAAGAAAAGCTAATGCTTGCCCCTCATCCCAGAATGTTTGAATTTGAATGCCTAGAGAGCAGGCCACGAAAATTTGCTTAGAGTGTGACATCCTCAGATGGCAATGTAGTTATGAAGAGTGAGGTCACTTAGCTGGATTTTCACCCTGTAGTTTGTTACCAGCAGCATGAGGTCTCACACGTCTGCTGTTTGTAAGGAGATGGACAGGGATGGGAAAAAAGAAGGGAAAGAGGAAGAAGAAAAGCACAAGGAAACAAAAAGGGAGAAACAGGAAGGTTTGTAGAAATGCAGTGAACGGGGCTGAAGAATAAAGAAGTTGGCTGCTCCCCAAATCAGGCCCGGTTTGAGTGAGGATTGTACATATGCGAAGTACGTGGCCCTCATTTTCAGTCCTGGCTACACACTAAAACTATGTTGCAGTTACTTAATTGACTAGAGAAAGACCTTGGCAGAGAGAGTAGGGAAAATCTAGCCTGAAATGTCTGGTTTCTGGGTTTTGAAGCTATTCCTCAACCTCAGAGATACTTCGTTACCTGTAGGGGTCACAGTTTGGGACCTGGAATCCATTATATAAGTGGCGAGAGGACCTAGTATTAAGAGGTGAAGATAAGAGGACACAGAAGGGATGGCTTGTGCTCATTCAGGTGCCCAGTGCCAGCTAGACTCTCACTCAGGCTTTGTCCGAGGCCTGTGCTCAGTGCTCCACTTGCATTTGGTCTTCAGGGGAGCTGGTACATATGCACATTCTGAATGGGGATTTCCTTATCTAGATCTGACATGCTATCCCACTGGTCATTAGGACCTGTGCTCTACTTCTGTATCTAAGTTCAGAGGTCATCTTTTCTATGAACTCTTCCAGGACCCCAGCTCAAAGTTTAATTTCTCCCTCCTATCTTCTTGTTGCACTGTATTTCTGTTTCCACTAAAACTGACTGCTCCATAGTTTCTTATATCCTTATCTGTTTCCCCAACACATTGAGACCCTTGGAGTTTCTAATTATGGCTCACTTTTATTTGAAATCATTTACTAATTTACTCCTTTTACACATACTTATTGATCACTCATTATTAACCAGAGCTTATGTTATTGTTATAGCACCATGAGGGGCCTATAGTCTCATTAGAGAGACAAAAAAAACATAGATGACTGCTACTTAGATCAATAAGTGGAGCTAGACAAATCTCAGTTTACAATAGAGATGTATAAAAAATGTGTTTGTATTTCTTTAACTTGACTTCATTTTTTCTTTTTTTTATGTATTTGGTACAGGGACTATAGGGTCTCACCCCACAGATTGGACTCATAGTGACCCTCCTGTTTTCAGCATTCCAAGTGCTGGGATTATAGGTGTGTGCCACCATGCCCAGTCTCAGCACACCCCAGGGGCAGGGCCAGCACAGCACACCAGGGATGGAATCCTAGCCACTGCATTGACTTCATTTTCTTGGGCTTCTAATCCTCAATGTACCACAGATAGTTTTAATTCACATTGTTTTCCTAGTCTTATTCTCTGTTCCTATAACTTATTGTTTACTAAAGTTTTCTAGGTATAGTGTTCCCTGATGACTGAGTCATCTGTCTGTGAGCTTGTTTGCTGGAAATCTCTGCAGAATGACATTGACAGTCCTCACATTCTTGCTCTCTTGGTTTCTCTAGGTTGGGCAGCTTCCTCTCATGTCAATGACTATGCTTACCATATTTGCATATTCATATATTTGTCTATACTTGAACATGCCCCTTCATCTAATGTAGACCATTTTAAAGCCAGATACAATGACTATCATGTTTAAATTGTATTGCTAGTATCTAAAACAGTACAGAATAAACGCTCAGCAAATGTTCATTGGCTAATTGAAAAACAGAAGTGACACATGCAGAAAACCCTTTAAACAGTCACTGGGAAGGATATAGGACCTAGTTTAGATCTGGAACTAATTGATAGGAACAAACTGATAGAAACCACAATCTGGCTAATTCTTTGCATGAGAGCAAAAAGTGGAGTGTGCATCTAGAATGGAGTTGCAGCTTTGTCATGTAGATTGGGAAGATCATGATGGAAAAGATGGCAATGGGGACTGAACATGCAGAGAAGGAATAGAAGAGAGAAAAGCACTCATAGCCACGGGGAAGGCCCACGCCAGCGGGGAGTAGATGTCCACAACAATGGAAGATGGGGATCTCTTCTTTGACAATTTCCACCAGAGTCTCCAATTTCACTGGTCTAGAGCATTGTTTGAAAGTCCCCCAGCCCTGGACCCCAGATAATTCTAGCATACAGCCGGGCCTGAAAAACCACTCAAATTAAAGAGCAAATGTAGTGAGATGAACCAAGTTAAAGTTCAACATGCTTGTCAAATAGTGAGCCTTATATATCTTTCAGTTGCTTATTTTTATTGATGCAATACAGTAAACCAGAGGAATAAGCCTTTATGTTTACAAATGTCTATAGGAATTGTGTATGTCACAATTCAATCAAACCACCCCATGTAGTGTTAAACCTAAAGCATAGAATGAAACAAAAGGCTTTCTCATTTTGAGTGTTGATATTGAAAAGGTTACAAAAGTATTTCTCATTTTCAGCTTTTATACTCTTTCTTGATATTTATATGTCTACTTTACTGTATGTATATTTGTATCACTGCCCATGGGATGAGATCTCCTGACAGTCATGATCGTGGTCAGGTACATAGAGTCCAACAGGCCCCTCGCCCCTAGTCTTAAAAAGTAAAAGAATATAAAAGGTGGAAGATTATTTTTTTTTCCTCTATGGTTTCATGTCCTTTGGAAAATGACTGCATTTCATGTTTAAAGAGACATCCTATATATTTTTTCTAATCAAGTGCCTGGTCCTGTTTATTGAGTACATGCTAGACCAGCATGTGTCAAACAGTTCCAACTACTCTACGCTGCCTCTCCTGTTCAAATTTGATAATGTAAATCTTTAAAGGTATACATTTTAATGAAATATTATTCATGGCACTAAATTATCTCCTACTGTATAGAAATTAAAAGCAACATTCTCTGGCCTAGAGCTAACTTTTATGACTCTCCTGGCACTCTCTTTTTTATCTTGATTTTTTAAGATGTTCAAATAAGTGAGTTTTCTTTTTACTTGACACATTTTCACATATGTTGCCTTGATCTTTCACATCTTTTACCCATATGAGAGCCTTCCTAGGAAATAAAGAATCTGTGTTTAATTATCTCATGGGAACAATTTAAAGGGGAATACAGAGCTTCTGCTCTCTAACTCTGTGTCTAGGAGGAATGAAAGCAATGGTGAGTTCACTGATTTTGGCTCTTTATGGAGATTTCCTCCAGTTCCCTCTGTGGTAGTACCACGTCCACCTGTTCACTTGGGTCTGTCCCAAGTTCATTGATTCAGATCCTAATTTAGGAACACTTAGACTGGGACAGGCTACAGAATATAGGTGTGCACAGAGCAATGATTTCTTTTAAAGTTTAAATTAGAATAAAAATAAAAGATAGTATTTCAACTGAGAACAAACTAATGTTTTGTAACTTTAAATACTTAAAAAATTGTCTATTTTTATTTGACAGTTTGTAACTGGGTTTTAGAAATATAGATCACATAATTTACATATTACAGTTAAAGCTAGATTTTAAAGAACTTTAAGACTTAGCGAAGATCATGGAGCCAGACAACAGCTAAATTAAGATTAGAAGGCAAGTCCTCAGATTACTTACCATGTGAAAGCACAATTCCAAAGTCTGTTAAAACAAGACCTCAGAAAATTACTATATTGGCTCCAGCTGTTTTTCAACAAAATACTCTTTGTAAGATACATTCCACATTCTAGACCTTTTCTCTAATTCAAGCTGGTCCATATTCTATTAGTGAGATTCTATTCTATTTTGCTACAGTGTAAGACATACAAATTACCCAGTTATGTGGAGATGTGCACTCAGAAAATTAATGACAGGTTGTACTTGGGAAGAATTTTCTTTGTATATATAGAATCTGTCAAGAAATGTATGCACGCTTCAGGAAAAGAAAAATAGTATGATATGTTTTCAACAGATGGTGTTACTCTCATATAGGAGAACCCTAGAGGATGGCCTGTATTGTGGAAAACATTCTACACTGCTGGCCCTTAAAGAACACATTGAAAATGCATGTGCAGCAAGCTCGGCAACCAAGGTTACCCAAGCAGCAGCTTGCCAATCTAATAAATGTCTAGAAGCTCAAGGCTACTGCTTTGAGCATCTCTCAAAATTGTAAGGGCCAAAGGTAACTTGTGTTAATCTTATGATGCTCCAATCAACTTATTATTTAAATATTTATAGAAGGTTTTCTTTTCCTGAAGTTTCTATACATTTTTCTGCATATACTCTGTATTATATATTAACCAGGATTTTGTCAGTTTTAAATGTCTGAAATTGGCACTGTTGTATCTCACAACTGGGAAGAATATTTGGGGCAGTACAGAGACTTAAAGGAAGACCTTCAAGGAACTAGAATCTGGGACAAAGTTCCAAATAGGGACTTGGATCCTTTTCACTTATCTCTGCTCTGCTTGTTTTGTAGAAAAATGTCCGCCAACAATGAGGAAGCTGACCACCTGAAATTATATCACACTAGCAACCTCATTGCAAGCTAAGACTTCTAGATTTATTTTTGAATTTCAGAGAAAATCTTCAATGGAGTCAGTGACTCTGCTTGTGTTGGGAGTATCCAGAAGAATAGGATATTGAGGTTTCCTAAGGCTACTGCAGCTTGGGTATGGGTGGACACAAAACAAAGTTAGGGCTAAAAAAGTTCCGGGAGATACAAAAGCAATAACTATTATAGGCAATTACATAGAAGCTACAGGCTAGAGGAGCTAGGAGAAGACTCATCTACTCTACCATTTCCATTTCTCTTTATTCACTATTCACTTGCTTTTTTTAAATTTCTTTTTATTTTTAATTTATTTTAATTTTTAATAGGAAATAACAATATGATAGTTTCAAAACACATTAGTAGTGCATTCACAATAATTGATACATTGAATTTTGTTGTCCTCATAGTAGTTATACAGAGCACAGTGTGTAGACATGATAAATTTTCTAATCTACATTAGTAGGGGAGGAAAAAAAGAAAAACAACTGCAACAACAACAAAAATTTTATCTTCTCTTTGTACAAAGAGAGAGTAGTTGTATATATAGTCTAACGTTTCATAATTGTAGTGGGATACCGGTGAAACTGGCATTGTTGGAGGCTGTTGTTATAAGCCTCTTACAGCTTATCATACTGGTCTAGCTCTGCATTCTATGTCTCGTAATTAAGCTTTTCTGCTGGGTGATCGAGGGCAAGTTAAGGCCCGACCTGTATAATAGATCATTCATCTTTTGTTTCTTCCAGGGTCAAATCTCCTCAAGATTAACTTTGGAACCATGTACAGTGCTTTGTAGAGCTGTTTCCAGTGTCAGCCATCGGGATGAGTCACGGCCATTGCTCGACCAGTTTGCTCTCTGTGAAAGCCTGAGAGAATGTCCTCTCTCTAGGTGACTCTCCTTAGGCACACTATACTTCGTTTATCCCTTTCCTCTGAGGACCCTTAATCTCCTTAAACAGAAAATTTGGGAAACCTCCGAGTTATAGGATGATACAGCACAGGTTCTCTTATGTCCTGAGTCCTCACTGACCTTGAAGAGATAAGGCCAAAATATTGGCTATCCTCGTAAACCTTCTTTTCTCCAATTTTTGGACTGTTAACTTACATTCTCAAACCTCCAGCAGAAAAGCTTCATGATACTATTACTCTATAACATAGATAATTGAGCTTAACATCACTTCCTTTCTGAGTATCAAACATCTTACACTTATCTTGGAATTGATACTTTCTGCCAATCATTGATATTCTAATAAATCTCTTTAGAATTTGATAAAAACATTTACACATTTTTACACAGATATTTAGAAATCCAAGGATGTATAAAATTGTAGCCTATCAAGCGTGTGGCATTTTGCCTAGTCTCTTACTCTCCCTTAAAACCCTATTTTGTTAATCAACCATTTACTTGAGAGGGGAGTATAGAAGTAACTGAGTTTGCATTGGAAGCAGTATACATCTAAAAGACCAGCACAACACATATTCCAATCATGGTTCCAGTGTTGCACGATGCTATCATCAATGTGGAAAACCTTTTGAAGGTTCCTAGGGCCAATATCAAATTCATCCTGTGTACATAAGAGTATGGTTCTGCTCCTGCTATGTTTCCTCTCTTTTCTGCTTCCAGTCACTTCATTGTTTAATCCATAAGCCTTTGATTTCCATTCAGCTGTATTATGCCTTTCCATTTTTATTTCTTCTTTAGATTTCTTACACTAGGGAGACTATACAATATTTACATATGTAGGACTGGTTTATTTCACTTATGAGTATATGCTCAATATACATCCATTTATATGTGAAGTCTTCCAGTTTATCATTCTTTATAGCTGAGTAATATTCCATTGTAAAAAAATACCACATCTTTTTCAACCATTCTTTAAGTGATGGGCATTTTGGTTGTTTCCAAGATTTGGCTATTACAAATTGGGCTGCTATAAACATAGGTGCACAGATATCACTATCGTATGATGTTTTCAGTTCTGGGAAAATTCCCAGTAGGGGGATAGCTGGATTGAATGGGATTTCCAGTTCTAGTTTTTTGAGGAGCCTCCACACGGCTTTCCATAATGGTTGCACCAATCTGCATTCCCGCCAGCAGTGGAGAAGCGTTCCTTTTCCCCCACAGCCTCTCCAACATTTGTTGTTGGTTGATTTCTTTATGAAAGCCATTCTTTCTGGGGTGAGATGGTATCTAAGTGTTGTTTTAATTTGCATTTCACGGATGGCTAGTAATGTGAAGCATTTCTTCATGTATTTGTAGGCTTGATGAATTTCTTTCCCTGAGAAGTTTGTGTTCATTTCAGAT
>PVKN010016106.1:0-18077 GCA_004027915.1 Capromys pilorides
AAAAAAAAAAAAAAAAAAAAAAAAAAAGGCCTCTGTTCAAGTCTCATGATACAGATAAAGAAATCCTGAATACTGATATCCAGGACATTTTAGTCTAAAGCAAATGTATGCATCTTTGAACTTAGCATAACGTGCTCAGGAGGAAGAAGAGGTGGGCAGTGAGTACGGGGCACCACTGGGACTGCTTCCCTTTGGTTAGTGTCTTAGAAGTTCTACTATCACTTAGTGAAGACTGTGGTCAGAAGATTTTGAGGTTATTTTGGTATTATTTGCCTTCTTTAGAATACATTAGTTTCTAAAACTATTGTTCTAGGTAGTTATTTCCTATTTAATATTAATATTATTAAATAGATGAAGGAGAGAATTAAAGAGCTAAGCAAATGCAAAATAATCTGGGGGCAAAGTCAAAACATGTACTCTAGAGTAATGGAAGATGGTAGTCTAGAATGCCGTTGGCCGAGGCTGAGGTCTTGTCTTCCTCTGGCCCACCCTGAAACATCTGCCTATTAAGCACAATAGAGAACCATGACTTTTGGTCATTTTGGTCACCTAGAACTAGTATGGTTTTCCAAGGTCCAGCATTAGATAATTGGGAAAATGTAACCATATGTGCTGGAGCCTTAATTTTTATCCTTTTCACCCCTACCTGTTTGTAGAGACATCCCTCCAAGGATTTCATTATCTATTTCTCCAGTAGTTCTCCAATATTTTTAAAAATGCAAATATATTAAAATTCTTCTAAAATACATATTTCTATAACCTTCCTTTATCCCTTAAATCCATCATGTTTTTCTTTTATTCTATGCAAGCTTTAAAATTCAATGATTGGAAAAGGAGGAATAGAAACATCTGCATAGCCCTGTGAACTCCAGCATCCCTGCTACACAATTCCTAGCCTATTATGCACATTAACGCACACGAATCACTCAGCACAGTGCACTATAATGTAGTGAGAGCACAGAGTACAGACTACAGAATTTGCATTAACGAATGTGAGCAAGTTCTCAAATGCAGACTTAGTCCTCTGGCAACTTTAAATGACCAGTGATGTTTTCGTATTGTGGCTTAGTCTTTGCTAGGAGTCAATATTGTATGTATAGAGATAAAGTGGTTTGATATAAGTGCATCTGTGTTGTGTCTTTTTCTAGCTTATTAATATTCAAAATGGCTTTAGGGTTATCAATTTCTGAAATCACAGAAAATCTGTTAAAAATGCCAAGTTATGAGCACCACTCAAGACCAAAATATTATAGTTCCTTAGACCAAGGCCTAAGAATACAACAGAATACAACACAACTATATATAGAGGCTTCACAGACTTTGTTTTTAGAGATGGGTCATAAGCCAATGTGCAAGGCTGAGCATGGTGGTGCACACCTGTAATCCCAGCACTTAGGAGGCTGAGGCAGGAGGATCATTGAGTTCCAGACCAGCCTGGGCTACAAAGTGAGATCAAGGCCACCCAGAACAGCATAGTGAGACTCCATCTCTAAAAGATAATAAACAGACAAACCAATGTGCTCCAGCCACCTTCTCCACTGCTGGGACAAATCACCTGTCACACAACTGAAAGGGGATAAGCTTATTTAGGTTCATTGTTTTGGAGCTTTCAACCCATACTGAGCTAATTTTGAGAGAGAAAGAGCATTTTGGAATGACACGGCAGAACAGAGTGGCTTACCTCTGAAAGCCAGGAGAGACACTCGAAAAGCCAGAGGCAGGAAGGGGCCAAGAACAATACACGCCCTTTCAGGCTATGCCCCTCTGACTCAACTCTACCACCTGTGTCCCAACCAGTATAAGCAGGCTGGGAAGTGATAAGTCATATGAGGGTTTCGTCACCTTCACTCAAATGGGGCACACGATGTTTTAAGGGGACATATCCATACTTTAAATCTCTTATTTGGATTGCTGTGTGCTGAGCCGAGACATCCTGGCTGGTGGCAGCATTTTGTAGAAGGTTCCATCACCCTGCCCAGAGCAAGAATGTGAAAGTCAGGGTCCAGTGTCTGGATGGGTGGCCACAGCCAGGGCCGCCAGGTGCGAGGGATATGGAAGCCTGGCCCTGGGGATCCTGGTAGCAGTGTTGGAGGCAGCCCTAACTGGTTGCCTGATTTCCAGGAGTTCTTCAACCCCTTGCTACCAGTCCCAACAGCTCCCAGGTCTAGGTCCCTGCCACCACCTTTGATAGGTCATTCCCAGAACACAAGACACCACAGCAGCAACCTCACTCACCCTGCTGCTTGGTCAATCACATCTCGCTGCTGTGACCCCACCCTCAACTCCTAGCAACAAGACCGATGATGTAGCTGTCAGGTCCTTTCCCTTCCAGGAGCCTCAGAATCCTGGACCTCACCTCGCCATTTACATTGTGTGTTTTTTCTTTTTTTCCACTTCTGTTTTGTCTTCTGGAGGACTGAATCAAGGCCTTCTCACTGAGCTACAGCCACAGTACTTTTGCATTTTGAAACTGAGTCTGTGTTGTGGTGCAAGCAGGGCTGGAACTAGCTATCCTCTCCCCCACCCCCGGCCTCCTATAAGGTGCTGATGTTCAGCTGTGTGCCCCATTCCTGCCAGCTGTTTCACTCTACAAGTGATTATGTGCTATGGATACCTATTTACTTCAAAAGAAAAACAGTTAAAATTTAAAAGAAATACATCTATTATACAATAGGTCCTAAGCTGAACAGATAGTGTGATTTGGTTAAAGCAGTTACCACAATGTTTCTTTCATTTGGACGTTTCTCCACTCCTAGGGTGAACTGAAGTGTATTATATCTTTACTTTCAAAAGTGTTGCATTATTAAGGGTCCTTAGAAACCCTTGGCCAGGGATAGTGACACAGACCTGTCATAGTAGCTACTCAGCAGGAACTTTGTAAGTTTCAGGCCAGCATGGACAGTCCAGAAAGATTCTGTCTAAAAAGCAAAGAGCACGAAAAGCAAAGGGCTGTGAGTGTGCCTGAGTTTCCCATGACAGTAATAAAGAAATGTAACTTGGGATTCTCATGGAGAGCAGTAGCCATCGCTATGCCTTGCACTGGCGACTGGCCTGTCATTCTGCCTGGGCCACACATGTTTGCATGTCTGACAGTGCTGAAACAGCCAGTCCCAAACTGAAGCCATCACTTGGACCTGCTCTCTAGCCATTTTCCACTTCTCACCTGATGGCAGCAACATCTTTCCTTGTATACAGTCCAAAATTAGGAGTCTCCAACATTTGTATTTCTATTTATTATATTGTATTATATTGTATTACATTATATTATATATTATATTATGGCTGGTTCAGCCTGCCCTGGGGGGTGGGACTGGTATAGCATGTGGTGCCAGGGATTGAACCACGATCCCTGCAGTTGCCTAACCTTGCCTAAGCAAGCACTTTAGACCGCTAAGCCATCTCGCAGACCCTAGTCATTTATTTTTTGAGACAGGATCTCACTATGTATGTAGTGCAGGCTGGCCTCAAACTCATGGCAATCCTCCTACCTCAGCTTCCCAAGTGCTAGAATTACAGATGTGTGCTACCATGCTAGCTCTATTTGTTTTTGGCAGTCTTAGAAAATGACTCAGAAAGGATGTTTCTAATTTTTATTTTTGTAAGCAGGATTTTGGTAAATTGCCCAAAATTACCCTGAATTTGTGATCTTTCTGCCTTAACCTCCCAGGGAGCTATGATAACTGGTTAGGATGCCAGGATTGGCATCTTAACTGCCTTTATTGTCCCAGCTGCCACTTTCAAAGTCATACTGAAGTGCTGGTTATATTTTAACAGCTCACATATACACACAGAATTTGTGGAATTGCTTTTACATATACACTTGGGAATAAAAACATATTTATCACTTGGACAATTACCTTTGTGTATCCCTACAAATTGCAGTACCTGGCTGGGGAATCTTGCCTACCTGAGCAGGGCAGTACTGCTCCAAGCAGCATCTTCTAGATGATGAATGTCAATGTATCACACACACTTCTGCTTGCCTGGTATTTCTCTCCCTGTGAGGTGTACTTACTGTGAGCTACTCACACCTGAATCTAAAACTATCAACAAAGCAAAGCTATTAAAGAGAAACAGACTTGAACAGGGTTAAAAGCAGCAAGGACTGACTTTACTGAGTAGTACTGCCACAGGGAATGAGACTTGAGTGTGGATTTCAGCCCAGTTATACATAAAGAAAAATATATGCAGAAATTTATATCCAAAAGAACACGGTGAGGGCTTAGTGGCTGGAAATCTTTTAAGAGGAGACTTCAAGTTCAAGGCATCCTACATTGAAGTAATAGGACAGCATCCAACAAATGCTTTGCCATGTTCTGCACATTTGTAGGGTTTCTTACCAGTATAAAAGCTGGTATTGAAGTCTGGAGCTTTGATCAAAGGCTTTCCCACATACTTCCCACTTGTAGAATCTCTCCCTAAAATGAACTCTCTGGTGTTGAGTACGGCTTGAGCTCTGATTAAAGGTTTTCCCACATTCTGTACATCTGTAAGGTTTCTCACCAGTGTGAACTCTGCGGTGTTGAATAAGCCTAGACCTTCGATCAAAGGCTTTGCCACATTCTGCACATGAATAGGGTTTCTTGCTGGTGTGAACTCTCTGGCGTTGACTAAAGCTTGAGCTTTGGTTAAAGGTTTTGCCACATTCTATACATTTGTAGTGTTTCTCCCCATTGTGAATTCTCTGGTGTTGAAGAAGTCTGGAGCTTCAATCAAAGGTTTTCCCACACTCTTCACATTTGTAGGGTCTCTCCCCAGTATGACCTCTATGGTGTTTAAAATAAGGCTGGAGCTTCCGAGAACAGCTTTACCACATTTATAGGATCTCTCGCCAGTATGAAGTCTCTGGCGTTGAATAAACCTAGACTTTCAATCAAAGGTTTTGCCACATTCTGCACACTTATAGGGTTTCTCACCAGTGTGAACTCTCTGGTGTTCAGTAAGGCTTGAGCTTCCAACAAAGGCTTTGCCACATTCTTCACATTTGTAGGGTTTCTCACTGGTGTGCACTATCACATGTTTTATATGGATTGTGCCCCTACTAAAAGTCTTGCCACATTCTTTGCAGTTGTGGGGTATTTCAACAGTATCAATTTTCTGATGTTCAATATATTCTGGATGAGACTTCACAAAAACTGAGACCAAAGGAAGGTGATTACACAAAGGAAGTGATGATCACAGTACCCCACACAGTTCACTAGAGCAAGGAGAGACTCTAAGATGAAATATAGGTAAACCATTTTAATGGGAAAACTACAAACAAATCTAGAGAAGACACATAACAAAAGAGGCTTGAGAGGCTTCACAAATTTCTAGTCCAATGGATTATTGTTTTATTGTTATGTATTTAAATTGTTATATAGTGACAATAAACATTTTATATATATTATGCATAATATACATATATATTATATACCATATTTGATAGATAACCAAACTTAATAAGCCCAACTAATAAATACAAACATTATTTCATTATGGCACTTACATTTTGTAGCCTTTTTCAAGAACACAATATATTAACTATAATCACCATGCTACACAAAGTACCTCCTGGATTTCTTATGCCAAGTGAACCAAAATTCTCTTGCTTCCCATTAATACCACCCATGCATTACCTAACCACAACTTTATGTGTTTGAGATCAATTTTTGTAGCATCTCATACTAATGAGATGCCATAGTAACAGACTCTCTGTGTCTGGCTTGTTTCATTTCCTAAAATCACTGCACTGCCACACTGAATGACATGGCAAAGATTTCACACCATGTTTTTATATATTTCAGTGTTGATGGGAATTACATTGAGTTCATATTGTGAATACTGACAGCACATGTGGGAGTGGAAATATTTCTCCAACATACTCATTTTAATTTCCTCTGGCTGCAGATTCCACCATGGAATTACTGGGTCATGTGTTGTTCAACTTTTCTTATGTTTTTTGCGGGGCTAAAGATCAAACCCAGAGCTTCCTGTATGCTAGAGAAGGGCTCTGAAGCTGTACTGCATCCTCAATACTATTTCTAAGAGTTTTCACACTGTTTTCTGAAACAATTGCACATTAGTGCAAGAGAGCTGCAAGTGAACAACAGATAACACACATTAAGACCATAGAAAGACAGCCTAATCATGGTAAAAAATAATGAGATGATTGATGATCAAGTGAAAGATCTGCATTACCTAAAGAATTCAAAACCATCGTGTTGGAGATGCCTAATTAATTACATCAATAAAACATAGATAACTGAACCAGGAACATGAGAACATTAGTAAAGAGATAAAAACTAGAAATTCTGGGGCCAGCGAGATGACTCAGTGGTCTAATGCACCTGTTTAGGCAAGTTTAGGCAACTGCAGGGACTGCAGTTCGATCCCCAGCACCACATGTTGTGCCAGTCCCACCTGCAGGGCAGGCTGAGCCAGTCATAATAAAAACAAAACAAACAAAACCAAAAACTAGAAATGGCTGAAAAATTTAATGAGAAACAATTCCATGAGAAATCCTCAAATATGAAGGGGAAAAGACTGAAATTCAACAAGCTCTATTATCTCTCACTAGGATAAACAGCATAAGATTTAAACTAAAGTACACTAAAATCAAAGTGTTAAAAATCACAGAAAAACAACCTTGAGAGAGCAACAGAAAAAGTAAGATGGTAACCTACAAAGGTTTTCCTGTATGAGTCCCAGTTGATTTTTTAACAGAAACCTTGAAATCCAGAAAAGATCAGGGAGGTACTGAACAAATAAAAACCACCAACCCATAATGCTGCATCTAGTAAACATATTCGTCATTTTGTACTACTAAATGAAGGTTCCCTGAGATACCTTCAAGTCTGCTATGCAATTTGAAAGGTGAAAGCACAAAAGACAACCACAGCCATTTGCAGGTTGATGTGTACAGCGTGAGGGTGGCTGTGAGTGACATGAAGCATGTAACACTGAGAGATTCACATAAGCAGTGATGTGGAATTGAATTTTCCCAGCTTAAAATGACCCCTGGGTTTAAAGTGCCTTCCTATAATCACCATGGTAATGACACAGTGGAGACCCCATAAGGGAAAAGGAAATGAGAAAAGAATCAAGGTGCACCTCTATTGAAATAAGTGACACAAAACTAAAGCACTAATAAAAACGAGACAGGACAATTACTGTCAATGCAGAAAACAACAAAGAGCAATATGGGTTTCTTCCTTTTCAGGAAGTTAAGTAGATTCAACTCCTAATCAAAACAATAAATTAGCTAATAAGAATGACGTTAAAAGACCTCAAACATATGCTATCTCCTGGAGATTCTTTTTACATCTAAGGACTCAAAAAGAACAGAAGTGAAAGATGGCTCTATTACATGGAAAAGTGACTAAAAGACAGGAGCATGCTGTTACAATTCTATGAAAGTACATTTAAAACAAAGCTGCCATAGGAAATGCAATACAATTTAAGTCAAAAATTCTATTAGGGGCTGGCAAGATAGCTCAGTGGTCTAAAGCACCTGCTTAGGCAAGCTTAGGCAACTGCAGGGCCCGTGGTTCGATCCCCAGCACCACATGCTGCGCCAGCCCCACCCCAGGGCAGGCTGAGCCAGCCATAACATAAATAAATAAATAAAGTTGAAAAAAATTCTCACATTAGATAAAGAATGCTATAAAGATAAAATTAAGATAAAATTGCCACCCAATCATAACACACAGGATAAAAACTAAAAACTTACTAATCTACCTGAGGAAACTTACTGTAAAAAGTGAAAAACAAGAGAGGGAAAGACAGAGAAAGAAAGAGACAGAGGGGATGAAATCCCAAATAAGCACTGAGGTAGGACTTCCAGCTCTAACTATAAAGACATGAAAAGTTGACACTTTGAATACTGACACTCTGCACGCAGGACAATTTCACACATGCCCATTGGAATTCCTCAAGCACTGGGATGAGATAACTCTAAACTATTAACTATGTAAATGAAATTCTTAATGAGCTCATTAGCATAACCTAATGGTTAACAGTGAAGACAGGAGAAGCATGTTATGACAGACTGAGGATGAGGATCACAAGCAAGGCCAGAGTAATCAGACAGGGCAGGGCTCGCAGACGCAGACGAGAACATCTCATTGTCAGTGTTCTGGTGATCACTGAGGGGAGAAGCTTTGGTGGGTGTCACAGGAGTTGACCATCTGTGACAGTGAAAGAGATCAAACTTGCCCCTGAAAGCGTGGCATCAGTACCACCCTGGCCAACCAGGTGGTGGCAGCAGGAAGGCAGGTGCCAGTGTGCACTGGAGGAAAGAAGGCACTGAATCTTGACGGCAGAGCAAGCCAGACACAGGAAATGTGCTGGATCGAAGCCCAGCAACTGAGAGGAAAACCAGGTGCCTCTGGATAGGGAATCTGGATAGGGAATCTCACCCAAGGTACCCAGAGGAAGGGAGCCAGCACCTCAGCCAGAGCCAGGCTGCTGCCATAGACTCCCAACACTTCTGCTTATCCCAGGAAGAGGACCACAACGGATGAGGAATTCACCAACCAATACGACACAGAGTAACAGTGGTGAGCACAGTACAGAGAACCCCACAGGCCTTGAAAAGTTGCAAACCAACACGCTGTTCTATTGAGGGACCCGATCTGTGCTGAGAAATCTGAGGCCCAGGGACTGTGTGAGCCAGCAGTATCTACCAGAAGCAGGGAAGAGGAGACTAGACAGTCCCCCAAACAAACACTGTCCATCTGCCTCAAAACACCAGGAGTGCTGTGAGCGCTGGACATCTGTGTGTGGCCCACTGCCCCTGTGTGCAGGGACACAGGAATACCTGCCGCTGATGCTGAGGGTCCACCGAGTTTGTGGGATGAACAGCAATGCTGCGGGCACAGTGAATGAAGGAGGACTACGGTACAGAGACAGAATGGTGCTCCAGGCAGGCAGTGTGGAGAGAAAATTACAGAGACAACTGAAGGCTTTGCCAGCCCAAGCAGAAGTCAGGGGAGGAGTGGGCAGTGGGCCAACTGCACCACACCCTCCCTTTCCTGGATGAACTGAGGGAACAGGACCTGGAGCCAAAGGCAAAGGGTCACGTTAAGCTGTTCCTGGAGTGTGGCACTCCAGAAGGCCACGCCTCCTGCTCAGTCAGGAAACCGAGCAAGCCACAGGGAAGTGGCGCCGCATGTGCATGCCAGAGACCTGCAAGTGGACTCAAAATTGCACTACAGATGCGACTGTCAGGATTCTTTCAGTGTATATTTTTGTAACCTACTAGTTTCTTTTGTGTTTTCTTCTTTTTCCTCACTCTTTATTTACCCACTCTCCTACTTTCTCTCTCTCATTTTTTTGCTGTTTTGAGACAGGGTCTTGCTATGTAGCTCAGATTGGGCTTGTGCTCACTCTGTAGCCTAGGCTGGTCTTGAACTTGTGATGATCCTTCTGTCTCAGCCTCCCCTTCAAGGACTGGAATTATAGGTGTGCATCAGCATATCCAGCTTCCTCTTCTGCTTTAATTTCCCTCTCTTATTCCCTTCATTCATATTATGTAGCAGGGGCCTGAATATGCGCAAAGGAGAAAGATGAACCAGTGCACTCCGTTTCACAGCACCTTCCACGGCAAAGTCAGGGTACTTCTCACCAACATGGTAGTTAGAGGATCCAAGCACAAGCTAAGCTACCAGTCTGACATTCTCACAGTTCACTCCAAGTACACCTCCCTATGTCCCTCTGTCTTCTCCACAAATATTCTCTCACACCTTAACACCAGCCCTTTACTCCAATACTGATAATTCCAATAGAATCCAGCTACTTTCCATCTATTGACATTTCTCTTTTGCTTATTATTATTTTTAAATTTTTGATACAGGGTCTTGCTATGCAGTCAACCTGTAGTGATCCTCCTGTCTCAGCCTCCCTAGTCCTAGGATTATAGGCATGCACCACCACACCTGGTTCTGGGGCCAGCGCAGCATGTGGTACCCAGGATAGAACTTGGAACCTTGCTCTTACCAAGCAGGCGCTTATGCCACTGCGCTATCTCCCCAGCCGCTGCCATTTCTCTTTTACTTACTTACATACTTCCTTTTCCCATGCCCTTCTGTCTACATCCCAGTTTGGTAGTAGCAGTATACTAACTATAGTCTGTCTGGGGCACTGACAAGAGGTTAAAGTTGTTAAAACATTTTATAATGCATAATGGTGTATGGGTGGATCCATTTGATACTGATATAACTGGTAGGGATTTTCTCCTCAAAACATAATAATTGGATCTATGCCATTAAACTGAGTAGGTTTAGCAGCAGATAAATACTAAAATACAACCAAAGCCAAGACTGCATTTCTGCAATTTAGATATCAACTAAACAGATCTCCAACAGAGTGGCCTAATTAATCCTCAACCCTCAGCACATAAAAATATGGGGTGACAAAAGAATAAAATGTATTCCAAATTCTCAATTCTCCCAAGCTGCTCTAAAAGGCATCAATGGGAAGGCAATAAAAAAAAAACAAAGAAATGAAACTAGATTATATGATGCCATAGAAGAAAAAAATTGAAGGAAAAACATTAATAAGGTGCTGGATGAGCTCAAAGACAGTGTAACTCTGCAGATAAACATAGTAAAATGGTCAGTGACCTTACAGATCAGACAAAAAGTTAGCGGGGCCAACCAAAATGATTCAAAATAGGAACGGTCTATCATATAATGACAGTTCAAACTTTCAAAACCAAGAGTGACATGTTTCAAGCCCTAAAAGAAACAAGTTATAATTCAGACCAATACATCCTACAAAATTATTTTAACCTTTGCAGAAATAAGGACTTTCCACAACAAAAAAAAATACGTTAAGGAATTCTTGAGCACTGAACCAGCGCTTCAAAAAATTCTCAAGGATGGAGTCAATATGGAGACTCCAAAAAAACTAAAGATAGAAAATCCATTTGACCTAACTCTCCCCAAGGAGATAATGATACTATATGACAGTTACCATGCTAACCCAGACCTATAGCAGCACAATTCATACAGTGAAATCTTGCAAGTAGCCTACATTCCCACCAACAGATGAACATACAATGAAAGCATGGTATGTATACACAATGGAATAGCACTCAGCTATAAAGAAGGATAAATTTGAGACATTTGTAGGAAAATGGAGACTGGGGTCGAGGCCATAATATTTAATGAAATAAATCAGACACACAAGCTTAAATACTGTATGGTTTCTCAAATTTCCAACACAAAATATAAGCAGTTTGAAGAGTAAACTAAAAGATAGGGTGCTGAATAGCTCACCAGACTAAAGCAGCTGCTTAGGCAGAGCACAGAGACTGGGGTTTGATCTTCGTTACCACAAACCAAGCTGTCCCCACCTCAGGGGTGTGCTGAAACAACAATTGAGGCTGGGCATGGTGTGGTGGCATGTGCCCATAACCCCAGCACTTGGGAGGCCAAAAACAGGAGGATCACTTCTAGTCTGATCTATGTAGTAAGACCCTATAGACCCTCTACTAAGTACATAAAAAAAAAAAATAAACAAAATAAAAGACAGATAACAGGAAATAGGGAGATAGATCTTTTACAAGTGGGAAGAGGATATAGAGTAAATGGAGGTGAAAAGAGAGGTCACAACACTTAAAAAATTGTGTTATAATTATCTATCAACACCCCAGGACGAACCCAATTATGTACAGCATGCATGTATTAAGAAACATTAAAAATGAAAAACCTTGGCTACATCCTTCACCTTCAGGTGTCTCACCTATCTGTGCTGCTTCATCCACTCCTACCTACCTGGAGGTGCAGCTGCTCTCTTTGTGGCTGCACATTCCAGAGGTCCCCATTTCTCTCCAGACAGGTGACCAGGTAGGGCTTAGAACCAGTGAGACCTGTTTAATATCAAATGGAAAATGACACATGCTTGAGATTCTGTAACTACTAATGAAATGTTTCTCTTGCTGTACTCAGGAAAAAAGAGAAGGCACCGGGGAAGATTCTTTGGAGGATATTATTTCTCCAATTGCAGTTTTCTGAAAGAGCCATTGGACTACACAGGAAGCATTTTACTTTCACATCCCAAGCTTAATGTTCAACTACTACTAAATCAAAGCAATAGGGTAGAGAATGGCCTTTAACATACAGGCAGCAACGTTTTGTGTCAGTGAACTTACAAAATGACTCCTCCACTAACATGAAGGGTGCGTGACATCTCAGGAAAGGGGGAGGCTACAGATAAAACCAGCAGCTTGAACATATTGTCTATCTCAAGCAACTTTCATTTTCCTTGAGAATGGGAACCTAAAACTTATTCATGAAAAGCAGAAGCTCCCCAGAGATGCTGTTTGTAAAGGAAAGGAAATTAAACGTCAATCGTGAATCAGGTACTCTGCAGGGAATCTTCTTATCCAGGGGAAAAAATGTTTCTGTAGTTTTCTAACGTCACATCCCTATACAGAGTTCACTGAGTTGGGTCCAGGCATTTCCACTCTTCCAGAGAGAAGTCAATGACCACATCTTTGAATGTCAACAGAGCCTGGGGGTAAAAAAACAAAACACAAAAAACGGCATACTGACCATGCAGTTACAGAATTTCTCACTGGGCCAATATGAAATGTGAGATCGGCTTCTGACATAAGTGACAGACACTAATTATTCAATAAAATATTGTAAAAACCCAGTGAGTCACGTTCTCCAAGATATTACCTAAATAATAATACCCTCAGTAAAGAGTATGTAAAAGATCCACAAAATCAGGGCAGGCACAACACCTTTAAGAAAATATAAGGCATAAAATTAAGGCTCTGACACAGGATAATAAACTTTTTTTTTCCCCATCTTTTTGAGACAGGGTCTTGCTATGCAGTTCAGGCTGGCCTTGAGCTCACTTTTGTAGCCCAGCCTGGTCTCAAACTTGCACCAATCCTCCTGCCTCAGTCTCCCAAAGGATAATAAACTTTTTAGTGTGGTATTTATATCAAATAATCTAAGCTGTGTCTGTTTCTCAGGTGGAAAAGTCATGGTGAATTAGAAAAATACTTTCAAATTTTATTGTTTCAACACAGACTTGGAGATATTATTAAACGCAGCTCTAGTTCAATTGCTATGGGGTGGGGACTGAGTTTCTGAATACATAGCAAGCTCAGTAGTGATGCAAGGTCAGTGGTCTGTAAGGCACTCTTAAACAGAGAGGAGAGAGAGCATCATGTAAGAATTCACAAGTAAGCATGCCTGAACTTTAAGGAATGTACACAACTTAATACTACAGGCATGTGCCACCACACACGGCTTCTACTGCTTAGCTTTTCTTTCCTCTGGAGGTAGGAAATGCAACCCACCTTATTTACAAGGTCTTAAGTAAGAATGCCTCCAGGGTTTAAAAAGCCCAGTAAAGATAATGAAACTCAGTTTCCATGTCTGAAGGAGGTCACAACCTTATAAGGTAGGCTGTATTTCCTACCTCCAGAAGAAAAGCAAAAATATCTCTCCTTTTAGGTAATACGTACTCCATTTTACTTCCATGGTAAGGAAGAACCTGGTAAACAGTAAGTCACATGTGAACATGTTTAGGATTAGACAAGTCCTGTCCACCAGGATCTTCACTGTCCATATATCAGTACACAGTAGACTGTCAGGAATGTTTAGAAAAGAAACTGAAACTCAGCAGTTAATCTACTACACATTGTTGAGAAAATGTACTAATTTTCTACCATCATGGAAGGGAGATTCCCCTCTTCACAGAATATTACCAATCCTAAGCCCTGTAGTTTCACTTAAAATCTCCTTTTGAACAGGAGCACAGTATCAACTATTATAATTCTGGTGGATAAAAATGGTGAATGATATACTAGAAAGCTGTATCACATGGATATGCCATAAGGATACAGCAGTACTGGACCAAAGAGTTAAAAGCCAGGGTATTGGGGCATGAAGAGGTACACCCAGGAAGAAATACATAATAAAGCATAGAGGAATTTATGTTGAGCAGCCACATGCTAGGTCTTTGTCTAGTTTTATAAATAGCATTAAATGCTCCTTTAGTACAAATGTTCTATGCACAATGGTACTGCACAGGTATACATGTGTTGCAAAGAAAATACACAAAACTTACTAAAAAAAATCCGTAAAGGCATATAAAATACTTCATAACATACAGAATGAGTACAGAAGGAAAAACTCATGATAAAGACCACTATACACAACTTCAATCTGTAATATACTATCAAGTTTTCTACAAGTTTTTTTTTTTAATTAATTTTGTTGGTACACATTTGACATTCATAATGACCACATTCATCCTAGGGAATTCAACAAGTTTTCTTCTTAGTAGAGGGTACCAAAACAAACAAAAATCATCTAGGAAATTAAAGACATATTGTAAAGCACCGGGTTGCACATAACTTGCTCTGTAGACGTTTCTAATAAATTTTACCTTGATGAGTCAGCAACATCTTGCCATGTGAGCAGTACTGTGTAACACTGAATATCACAGGCTCACAGCTGAGGCAATGGTGCTCCTCTCCCTTTCCCTTCCTTTCTCAATTACTTTTGGGATTGTGGATGATCAACTCCTGAAATCAAGGGCTGATATAGGACTTCTCTCCTGCAGAGGAGGACAAAAAGGCTGAGGAACCCGTCACTTTTAATGAGATTAGGGAGATGTATAAAATGTAAGAAATAGGGTAAAATTTTGTACAAAAGCACCAGCTGAATAAGGCTGTAGCAATGTGAGTGATGAATCTGTTTAACAACAGTGAAATGTCATATTTCCGCAAAATTCTTAAAAAAAGGCACTTGCTAGTGTTACGGGAAAGGTGTCTTGTGAAAGTTGCATAAAAAGAAAAAGATTCCATCGAGCTAATAAATAACAGTGATTCTGTTAGTGATAGTGAAAGCTGTCCTACACAAAAGCACTCTCTAGTCTCATCTTCACACTAGCCATAAAATTTTTCAAAGATAAGTGCAGGTTAATTTATTTTTCTTTATATTTTGTATTATATTACATCATTGTAATCATTGTTATGTAAATAATATTTTGGGGTCATGGAAGGAATCGTCTGAGCTTCTATAATTTCTTATCGGGAAAATTCCTTTGATATCCAAGTGCTCTGGATGACAAGCTCATTTCTAGAACAAGGTGGGCTCACAAACCAAGACTTCACTGTATACAAAATGAACCAAGAAACTTCTAAATTTTAAGACTGTATTGGGCAAGGGATATAGCTCAGCAGCATAAGCACCTGCCTGGCCAGTACAACGTTCAGTACACACACATGTATATATGTATAATTGATATTAATGTTATAAAACTCTAGTATGATAATAATGAAGACCAAGAAATTAAAATAGAAAAACATCAATAGATGAATCATATGGACATAAAAGGTCTGAACTTTTAGGAGCAAAAGAAAGGCCTCTATATATCTAGGATACAGAGGATAGTAATACTGGGACCACCCCCTTGGGGGCCCCCTCTGTCTCTCTTGGACAGCTTTTTTTCCCTCAATAAATATGTGCTGCTCATTAATAAAAAAAAGGATAGTAATAATTATTACAAAGAGATTAAACCAATAGTCCTTTTATGGCACCAAGGACCAGATGTGTGGAAGACAATTTTTGCAAAGGATGGAGGAGTACAGAAGTGGTTCAGGAAGATTCAAGGGTATTACATTTATTCTGCACCTTATTTATATAATTACTACATTATAACATATTACAAAATAATCACCCAACTCATCATAATAAAGAATCAGTATGAGTCTTGTTTTCCTCAAAAAGAGGGTCCCATCTGGGGGAATTGAGAGACATATGTCTTAGTTACATTTTCATTGCTTGGAAAAATACATGACACCTACAGTTAGAGGAGGGTTATGGTTTGTGTTTAGCTGTCCCCCCAAAGCCTCATGCAGTCATCTACAGTTTGTGATTAATTCATTATCCAATGTTAGGCTTATAGGTGTAAGCGTGTAATGGCTGACACATTGTGTCAACTTGAGGAAGCTTGGCTGGATGGGCTTGGCTGATTCGGGGCTGTGGGGGCCCCATCCTGCAGGATGTGGAGAGCCTGCCCTGGCATGTGATTGGTTCCACCCCCAGGGCCAGATGGGCCACCCCAGAGTGACTCAGTGCAAAAAGTGTACAAAAAGACTTGAGGAAGACTTTGAGCAATGAGCCCAGCCTGGCCCTGCCCTCGGTGCTTCCTCCCTGGCCCAGCCCTGTCCCCCATTCCTTGGAGAAGTCCTCCTTTTTGGAGGAGCTTGATCTTCGAAGCCACGCCACTTTGGAGGAGCTCTGTGCTGGCATAGAATTTGGAAGAGAGGCTTGATGGATACCACAGCTGTTGCTCCTCCTCTGTTCCTCGTTTTCTGCTGCCTTGGAGCCAGCGGAATATAAACTGAAACCTCCACAAACTGTGAGCTAAATAAACCTTTCCTTCCTTCCTTCATTGAGTGTTGGGTATTTGTCCCAGCAATGACTAAAAAGTAACTACGACAAAGTGCTACTGGGATTATGGGTGTGCTACTCCCAGCCTGGGACAGGTAGCCTGAATGCAGCATAAGGGAGACAGACTTGCTTTCTGTTGCCATTGTTGCCGCTACTTCTCCCATTTGCTCTTGCTCTTCACTGCCAATGCTCCTGACATTTTGCTCTTGGTGTTTTCTGCCGCCATGAACTGCTGCCATCTGCCACGTGCCACTCTACCTTGGAACCAGCCGAGTATGGAATGAAATCTCCACTAACCGTGAGCTAAATAAACCTTTCTTTCTTAATTTTAGGTGTCAGGTACTTTTCCCCAGCAACGAGTAATCCACACAAGGAGGAAAGGTTTACTCTTATTTGCAGTACCAGCGATTGAATTTGAGACCTTGCACTTCCTATGCAGGCGCTTATGTCGCTGAGCTATCTCCCTGGGCCTATTTTTTTTTTTTTTTTCAGGGAAGGGTCCACAGGGTGTTCAGGGTCTCACTACTACATCGGACTCATAGTGATCCGCCTGTTTACAGCCTCCCAAGAGCTGGGATTACAGGCATGCGCCACCACACCAGTCTCAATTGCTGTCTCAGTGTGCCTGGGGGCAGGGCCAGTATGGCAGGCCAGGGGATCAAACCCTGGCCCCTGCACCTGCTTGAAGATGCTTTAATCTGCTGAGCTATTTGGCTGGCCCTCCTGGGTCTATTTTGGATCACAATTTGTACAACTTTTAGTCCATAGTTAATGGGGCAGCACTGCAGAGGAGAATCAGCTCAAGGCATGGCAGGAAGCAGAGAAATCAAAGAGGTAAGATACATACTATTCCAGGCCAAGCCCACAGTGACCCACCTCTTCCTACCAGGCTTCACCTCCTAACATTACATCCAGCTACAAACCCATCAGTGGTCTAATCCAGCAATGAGAATCATATACCCATGACCCAGGCTCCTGCAAAAGCTGCGTCTATGAGCACAGAAGACTGAGATGTCTAGATTCAAACCATTACAAGTGGCCCCAAAGGGTATTGCTATATTCAGTACACTAAGTAACTTCACTATAGAAAATCCTACTTTGCAGGGACAGGAGGCTGCAAATGGAAGCAGGCTTCTCAGTGCTTTTGGGAGGATCTGAGAGTATTCTACCTTGACCTCAATCCAGAATGTAGAAGATCTGAGCTGTTTCAAACATACACAACTTTTAAGGCCAATGTTAGTTTGTTTCTCAAGCAGTTGATCTTGTGCTATCACAGAGATAGTCAGTACATCTGGCTTATTCATGAATGGCTCACAGATCAACTTCTTTCCAGTTTGGGGGTCTTTTGTGCATATAAACTTGATGCCTATCATGTGTAATTCACAGGACAGTTTTTGTTCCTATGAGAATACGGTCCAGCCACTGACAGGAGGCAGAGCTCAGGGAGTAATGTGAGTGCTTGGAGAGTAACTATAAACACAAACGAAGCTTGGTTCATTTTCTACTGCTTGCCTCCTGCTGTGCAGCCTAGGTTCTAATACCCAACTGTAAGGCAGGCGGTAGAACTGGTAGCATAGCTCCGGGATACAGTGCATAGTTAGTTACTAAGATTTTTTTTTTTTTTTTTTTTTTTTTTTTTTGGCGGGACCGGGGTTCAAATTCACGACCTTG
>PVKN010016107.1:0-18074 GCA_004027915.1 Capromys pilorides
ATATGAGGTCATTTTTATTTCTTCCTTTGTGAACTGCCCGTACTTACTATTCACCCATTTTCCTAGGTACTGGCCCTTTCTTGCTGAATGGTAATGCATTTGGACTTCTCATTCAGGTGATCTTCAGTCTGGCTGCTCTGCCTACCTGCCATCGTTTTTCAGAAGAACAATGCCCCAGTGGCTTCCCCCGAGATTTGCTCCCACTTCTCCAGCTTTCTCCCCACAACTGCTGACCACTTGTGATGTCAACCACAGGAGTAACCCCACTGTAATCTAGACATTCGCCATGAGTCCTACCTGTAGGACTTCTTAGAAATAAACAGGCTGGAAATAGGTCCTCTACAGTGACATGCATGGAATCTGCCTGGATGCACATTCATGTGGACACAAGAATAACAAAGATGAAGTGGAAGATGAAATTGTTAGACCATCCATCGGCCCTGTATCAGCCCTTAGGGGGTGAGTGAGAAAGAGAGAAGAGAGTAACTCGGGGAGGAAGTCTGGGTAGCAAAGGAGGCCAGGGAGACCTAGACAAAAATGATGGAGGAAAAATATCCACAGCGCCACTCCTCCCATCAGTTCTTCCTTACCTGCTTCTCACCTGGCACTTTGTTTTTCACATCAGGTGGGTGCCGAATTAATGCATCTGAAGCGCGGATTCTAATGCAAAGAGCACTAACTTCAGTAACTTGTTCTAACAGATTCAAAGCCTGACTCCCACAACAAATTAGTAATGCTGGCTGAGTCACAGAGGGGTCACAAAGTTTCTTACCCTCTCTCTGCCTCTATTCTTAGCAATCATCTCAGAGTGAGAACAGAAAAATAGTGAGGATCTATTTCTATAGCAGACCTTTCATATGTTTGGAATAATACGGCACCATCCTTCCAATAGGAAGGAGATTCATGGCTCCTCCCAAGGCAGAGAGAAGACAGAAGATCTCCCCATATTGAATGCTCCCCAGGGGCTTCAGAGCAGTAATGAAGAAAGAGCTTCCTGATAGCATTTGGCCAGATGTTTCCCAGGGCGCAGGCAACAAAGGCAAGAGGCAGAAGGCCAGTCTGAAAGGTCAGCCAGCCAGGGGTTGGGAGTGCGAGGAGTTAGGTTCTGGCTGGGGCCATAGTCCAGCAAGGTGACAGGAGCAGGGCTTGGTTCCAGTCGGGAGCAGCTCATCATCAAGATCTTGGACCAGACCCCAAACTCACTTCTTTTGATGCAGGGCCAACAACAAAGAGATCTCTATTTCATGTGTACATCTACTACATGTGTACACATTTCTTTAGATTGTGCTAAACAAATGCATATCGGTGAATTAGGAAATGGAGGGTACAGCTGAAGGGTCAAGGACAAAAGACTTGGAGGTGCTGTTGTCTTAAGAGTGACCCAACCAGGGTTGGGATGATGGATGACAGTTGAGACACAATAGCTTTCAAAGCAGTCTCTAACAAATTATCTTACATTTTAACTGTAATCCTAAATATACACATACACATATGCATATACTAGTAGCAGTAACCCTCTTAACTGAATTTTTTCAGGGAACAGATGAAATTTCCAGACAAGTTGGAAACAAGATAAAATCTGAGAAAGGTTCTTAGGAATTCCTCAATGCCCAGTCTTGACTATCAGCCATCTCTCTTTTGTCTGGCTATGTTGAAAATATGATTGCATTGCGTTCTCTATGAAAACCATATTGGACTTTGTATTCAGTGATTTATACTGAGTCCTCTAATGTAGCATCTTCAACTAAGGAGCCTGATTACCTCTCTAAGCTGCTGGTGTATCATAACATCAATATTATTTTGACTGATATTCCCAAGTAACAGTCACTGGATAAATTCCCAAGTAACAGTCACAGGCTGAACATTTATGGACACAGAGAGCCTGAGGCGAGACAGGATCGGCAACACCACTGCTTCTTATAAAGCCAAGAGGACAAGCAGGTCTCTATCTGTTCAGCAATTCCTCCCCTCAAGTGGGACTTCAAAAAGACACCAGCATCATGGGAGGTTACAAATTTCTTAGAGCCTCAGTTTCATCATCCATAAAATTATATAAACAGGACTTTAACCAGTGGCTGCCTGGAACTATTGGGAAGATTACATAATCACATAAGCGTAAATGAGAAAGTGTCTAGAACATAGAACCTTGTCTGTGGCTGGCTTTTGGAGCTGAAAAATTTACCCTAGCTTTTCAGAGCTTTTCTTTGTTTGGTATTGGATGGTAAATCCAGGGCCACATACACTCTAATCACTTGCTGGAACACTGAGCTGCACCCCCAGCCCCTTCCCTGATTTTAATACTCATTTGCCTTAGATGGTCATTTGCTTATTTCAACAATGCTGTCATCTCAAAATACTGGTGTAACTCTCCTTTAGAATGGCCCTGAGCTCAAAACACATTATTCTTCTTCTCTTGTCAAAAATGTATAATATCCTTTAAAGGAAATGAAAGTCTTATTTCCATTTTACGATGGAAAGCCTCTGCACAAAGGGGTTAAGTGATTTACTCAAGGATATAAAATGGGTCAGAGGCCAAGATAAATCACCCAGATTTTGTGCCTTGCCCTCTACTTCACTCCACCTAACCCTGGACTCCACGAGGCATTTCTCTGAGTTCTTGAAAGGAAATTTCCTGAGAATGCCATGTTTCGCTTAAGCCAGCTCTCTCACAGCCGGCCAGCACCAATCACAATCCTCTGCCAAGTGCCTCTGTACCTCAGAAATCAGTGCAAGTATGTGGCAAGCTACTTCACGCGTCTTCCTTTTGAGCAACACTCTGAATTAACCCTAACAGGAAAGCTTCTCGCTTCTCGTTCCTGCCTGATTAGCAGGGTTTCAGATGGGAGTCTAGTTTGATAATGATGGAGCCCTATAAGAAGTAACTTCTCCTTTCAGCCCCCAGAAAATCTAAGTCTCTGAATTAACAGTAGTGGATCACTGGAAAAGCTACACTGAAGCAGGTTATCTGAGCAACATCTTGTGTTTATTTTTCTTAATTCTATTAGAAACAAACACATCAACTTCACAAGATACATTATTAAAACTGAGTTAGTCACCACAACTCCAGCACATTTCAAATGTTTTGATCAAAACCAAAATATTCTCAAGGTTCTGGTGCTAATAACATAAATAGTAGTCTATATTCAGTCAGATGGCTCTACAAAGGATTTCTGGCAAGTTTAGATCTCAACCTATAGACAAAACACAGATAAAATCATTTTAGGAATAGAAGACAGACATAAAGATAAATAATCTCACCAGGCTATCTCCATGCGCATAGTGGCAGATTTCTGGTGATATACATGGCCAAACTAAGGCATTCTTCAGCAATGGAAGGAAGCCATGACCACCTATAATTAATTACATGGATTTTAGAAGTTTGTTGCTAGAGCCATGGTCCACATCCTGGGGCCCATCTGCAAGGTTGTGGCTTCTCACAACCAGGCACAGGAAAACAAATCCTGATATAAATCCACACAAGCCACAGCGGCTTAAGAGAGATAAAAAGCTTAAAGATTGAGCTGGTATGTTTTTCCTTCTCTTGTGAAGCATAGAACTCCCCACAAACTTAATTGGATACTCATTCCTCAATGATGGACAGCTTTTCAAAACTGGGAAATGACTTGGCATAGATAGATAGATAGATAGATAGATAGATAGATAGATAGATAGATAATAGACAAGAACCTTATATGCATATAAAATGTTGATCAATAAATATGTTGTGTTTAACTTAAAAATTATTACTGTAAAAGATACATTGGCACTAATCTCCTGCACAACACACCCTCTCACTCCAAACACACTCATCCCATTGTTCTTGCAACTTTCTGAAGCAGTTCTGGAAGTCCTCTTCCATGAGGGTCTCTATGATGTATGATGAAATACATGGCAATGCTGCAGACAAATGCCATCCAATGGAAAGGCAGTCCATGAAGATATTATGAGGTGTCTTTATCAATCTTTTTGATTGGATCTGGGACCATGTAACTTCTGATTCTTTCTCATAGCCACAATGACCATGAAAGGTCTTGAATGGGTTCAGGACATTGAGGCAACCATGACGGTGCGACCAATGCACTCAAGAAGGTAGCAAAATCAATGGTAAGTGGGTTCAAAGAGCAGGGGAGGATTCTGAGAGGGATGAATGCCACTGAGTCTTTTACTGTAACAATATTTAAAATTTAAACATTCACTACTGAATGCTTGGCCACATCTCATGTAGGCAATACAATAACACACAGTGACCTATGCCAAGTGTATTCCTACTATGGACTATATGTTTTAGAAACGCATAGAAAGCAGTGTTCCAATCCTCTGAACCAAAGAAGCTGCAAGCAAAAGTAGCAGAGGTAACGGCAGAAGAAGATGAGGCAACAAAGGAGGACCTAGCAAGGAGGAGGTGACGCCAGGATGCAGCACACCAGGGCTCCCTCGGGTCCTGACTGACCCTCATTGGAGCTGAACACTCCCAGGCAATGAGCAGCTCGCCCTTAGGGTTTGCCAACATCAAGCACCTATGATTTCCAATGCACATCTTTTCCATGAAGATGACAACAATAATATCTGCAGCTCACATGACAAAACATTTCATGTTTCATTTTCTACTGTCCAAACTTAGGCTTCCAGAATTAATTTTTTATACCACATGCAATCCTGTAGATGTCTGCATCAGACAGAGGAAATAAACGAAAACCTGTATCACAGGGTTCCTAGCACATAGCTTGAGCTAACAGACACACACCAACCCACTTCCACACTGAGCAGCACGGATGAAGATGTCTAAAGATCAGAAAATGATTTTCTGTGATTTTTCAATACCCAAAACTCAGCATTTTAACTCTATTCAAAAGACTGAACTTTCTGTGTTTTCTACAATTTTGCTGAAAATATATGGGCATAAAATTACCCACAGGAAAAGAACTTTTAAACAAAAGAATCTTAATATTTTGAAATATTGAAAATTAATCTTTAAAAAGCACAGTTAGCTTACTTTTGTAAACTGTTATTCAAAAGAGTGTACAATTGCAAGAATGTAGGAGAGTATGAATGATCATTTTAATAAAAACTGATTGTGTAGGGCCGGTGACATAGCTCAGTGGACTAAGCTTAGGCAAATGCAGGGGGCGGGGTTCAATCCACAGCACCACATGTTATGCCAGCCCCACCCCTGGGGAAAACGAGTTGGCAACTGACATTAGGTGTGGTGGTGCATGCTTGCAATCCCAGCGCTAGGGAGGCTGAAGGCAGGAGGGTCACTACAAGTCTGAGCTGCATAGTGAGACCCTGTACCAAATACATACATTTAAAAACAATTTGATTGTGAAGAACTTCCTGTCTTATCTCACTAAGGCTCTGTGACCTTATGAGGTAAGGATTAGCATTTACATTTTACAGATAAGGAAGTGGAATCATTCTAGGGATTCAGTTAGAGTGGGGAGAAATTTGGTTTTGTTCTACAGTGTAATCTTTGGCTTCTGCTTAAAGTATTGGTTGGTTTCAAATTTTCTGAAACCACAAATGCGAAGCACCTATGAGAAGCTAGGCTCTGTGTTCCTTTCTATCTGTTGACAAATCTTCAACAGGAAGTCAGGCCTTCCTACTACCTTTAGAAACAGAAGTCGTGACATGAGTTGGGGCAAAAGAACAGGGTACTTAGGCTTTTAATAAAAATTGTCCGAACAGCCACTCCTCTTTACACAGACTTCCCTGCATTAAGCTCTTTCTAGAATCATCACCTGTTACACAAGAAGTAGCAAGGCTACGTTCAAGTCCATCACCAAAGTGTCTCCACGTCACCTCAGATTGAGAAAGCGTTTTTGAAATTTTATAAACAGAAAAGCTGAAACCTCCCTCTGCCTCTATGGTACATGACTCAGACAAGGAAACATTTCCTTTTCCACAAAAATTATGGAAACATAAAGCGATGATGTCAAGCTCTTGGGGGAAGGGAAGTGCCTTTTGGCCTCCCTGGACCTACATTTTTGCCATCCTGATAAGGCTGTACTGCTCACAGTCCTATTGTTTGTGCCTAGATTAACACCTGGCACACAGCTGGAGCCAGTGAATCAATGGAAATAGTACACGATAAACTCAGACCAATACAGGGATACTGAAGCCAGCCCTTCTAAGATGAGGGACAATGTCTAGGGGCAAAGATTCAGATCCTCACCTCACACTTGAAAAAGCAAATTAATTGGCTAATGCTTTGAGCTGGGCCTGTGCTATATGTTTCTCATGCCTCATAAAAAAACAAAATAAAAGTAAAGATCTCAATTTTATAGGGTAGGATAATGTAGCCCCTGTGTTTTTAAAGCTTAGGACAAGCTCTCAACTGTTACATGGATTTGGCCTACCGGTTATCCAGCCATCTACCACCAACTTCCAAACAAATATCAGAAATTGCTATGGAGGGGCTGGGGAGATAGCTCCGTGGCACAAGTGCCTGCCTGGCAAGTGCAAGGTCATGAGTTTGAACCCCGGTCCCATAAAAAAAATAAAAAAGAAATTACTATGGAGGCAAAATGACAGAAGGGGATGAGCATGTCACTGTTCAGGTCTCTAGAAGAATTTCCATCCTGGCTAAAATCCCTAGAAAGAGCTGACTACTGCAGGATTCATTTTGCAATTTAGCTAAATTATGTGGGGAGCAGTCAGCGATGGAGATGAGGTGTCTCTCTTTGTAACTCCGCATATCAATCCACTGAGAGGGTCAAGGCTGTGGATGGATTGGCCTTGGCATTTGCACTCTGGAAAGACCTTGTCCTCTGCAGTGATGGACATGTGACTTCACAGAGACTTGCATTTATTCCATCACTGAACATTACAACTGAATTTTGAAAAGTTCTTTACATTTTCCTTTTAGAAGAGGAAAAACCATAGAACCTCACTCAAAGAAGATGAAATAAGAATTATAATTCTGTCTTCTGCATTAACAGTCAGCTTCAAGGCATAAGGCAGATAGATAGCAGGCTCCATTGTTTAGAACTCTCTGCAAGAGCAGAGAACACAGGTACAAGTAACAGAAGAGAATACACAGGGCTCTTCCCTGTGCTCCTCATGTTAGAGGTCCCTGCTCTCTACTACCCTATTCCACTATGTTTTCTCTTATAAAAACTTAGCATGGGGTTGGGGTTATAGCTCAGTGGTACAGTATGCACTTAGCATGCATGAGACCATGGGTTCATTATCCAGCATCAAAAACAAAAAAGAAAAAGAAAGAAAGAGAAAGAATAGAGAAGTAAAGTTGGTCTGTGCTATGTAAGAACATGTTATTTATTTTGTAGTGCACTTTAATTCCACAAAATGAAATACAGGACTTGCATCTTCCCGAAGCCCTGGCATGTCAAAACAAATTTAGAGTTTTCTCTGGATTGCAAATGAACCTTGAGGCAAAGGTCTTTTCTTTCAGTAAAGCATCATCATTAATGATATGAGCTGTGTGAGTAATATTGATCAAAAACTATTTAATTCATGCCTTTATTATTTCAGAGATTGAGTACTGAGATGCTTGTTTTGTTAGGTGGTCCAATAATCTGTTCATGTGATTGCAATCTTTTCAAAATGCAATTGCATGCCTGGATGGTGACAGCCCAACAACTGAAGCATGTCATATATTCTTCAGCTTTGCTGTCATTGATTAATAATTAAAACTCAGATTACATCAACTATGGCATGATTTGATTACATATGATCTTCTTTATCTCTTGAAAGTTGAAATATAATCTGTGTTCTTCAAGAAAAAATAGTTTTTAAAAGACATCAAATAAGGAATGTAAAACTTTCTGACTTAAATAATTGGATTTCATCCATCTCACATTAAACCTTTCCAAAATGTAGATAGAACCCAAAGAAACTGTTCTGAGCCAATGTCCTTTTTAACCATACAGATTGGGCCAGATGAATAAGAGTCTTTGATGAGAATGGAATCAGAGAGCCAGCAGACTTGGCTCTCTCTCTCTCTCTCTTTTACCACAGTTTAATTATAAAGACTCAATAAATAGCCATCCTCTCAACCATCAATGGATTTTACTCATCAAGTTCTGAAAAAATCAGAATCTTCCAGTCACTTCCTGTTTTGAAGAACCAGCGGCACAGTTCACACAATAAGGGGTCTGCTGAGACAGGCAGAGGGTATTTCCTAGAACCTTCATGTCCAGGGTCAACCATCTTTTGGGTGAGCCCTCAAACTACAAGTGAAACTGACTCATTTCCCTTTTCTTTTTAAGTGGTGGTTAAACAAAAAAGGTTGTGGCTCATTACTCATGAGGGATCATTCAGTTAATCCCCAAAATCAGAAAGACCTACAGGAAACAAAGCTAGCTTTTTTATGGAAAAAAAAGGTAAAACTAAATTTCCCAACAATGGGAAAATAACAAGGGTTAATACATCTCATATTATTATCTTTTACTAAGAGGACAAGATATGGGCGTAAAAAATTCTCCAAATGATTAGTACAAACCGTTCTTTGCAATGAACTATGAGAAACTAGTAGTATAACTATCTTGTATTTTTTTTTCCCCTTTTCTCATCCTTCCTTTCCATTTTCCCATCCTAGTTCATTCTTCCCATTTCACAATATCTACAGTAAATTTTGAATGTGCAATTTCTCAGAGCAGGGGGACAATACAACGTTTACACATTTATTAACATGATTTATTTCACTTATGAGTATGGTCGCAAGTTTCATCCACTTACCTAGAAAAGTCTCAAGTTTATACTTTTTATGGCTGAGTTGTACTTTATTATATAAAAGGACCATATATTTTGTATCCATTTCTCAATTTATGGGCATGTGAGTTATTGCCAAGATTTAGCTATTTTAAATTGTGCTGCTATAAACATGGGTACACATATATTGCTGTAGTATATTTTTAGTTTTCTCATGAAGATATCCAAAAGGGGAATAAGCAGCTTTTTTTATGAAAAAAAGTAAAACTAAATTTCATAACAATATAGTAGGATAATAACAATAGTTATTATCTACTGTTGTACTATGTATTATTATTAATAGTATAAGATATGGCCATAAAAAACTCTCCAAATAGGGGCCTGGGAGATAGCTCCATGGCAAGTACCTGCCTGGCAAGTTCAAGGTCGTGAGTTCATACCCAGTTCCGCCAAAAAAAAAAAGAAGAAAAAACCTCTCCAATGCTTAGGCAAAGCACAGCAGCTGGGTTTCAATCCCCGGCAAGCTATGCTGGCCCTGACCCTGGGGCACCCTGAGACAGGGATTGAAACTGGGTGTGGGGCTGCCCACCCATAATCCCACCGCTTGGGAGACTGAAAACAGGAGAATCACTATGCGTGATTCTATGTAGTGAGACCCTGTAGAACCTGTCCTAAATTCAGAAAACAAACAAATAAATAAATAAATACTCTCCAAATGATTAGCACAAACCTTTCTTTTCAATGAACTATGAGAGATTCCTCAAATACTTAAATAGAATTTTTTTTAAAAAAATCCAAAGCACAGAAAGTCAAGCATCCTTTTATTTTTAATAACTAATTTGGGGATAGAAAATTTAAAATTTACTTTCAATAAACTTTGGAGTTAAAATTATTTTAGTAAAACAGGAACAAATTTTGTGAAGTTTATATACTAGAGAAAGAAGTCCACCTCCAGATTTCCCTGTTCTGGGGTTAAAATCTGAGTTAAGATTCTGGGGAGCGCAGAGAAGAAGGGATCTGCACCTTGCTTCACAAAGTGAGGTCAAGTGTCAGTCAAGCATGGGTATCAATAGCACGCACCTATCAAGCGTGCTGGGGAGATAGTTCAGCAGCACACATGCCTGCCTGGCATGCACAAGGTCCCTAGTTCAATCCCCAGTACCACAAACAAACAAACAAAATATCAACATTTATTAATTCCAATTAACATATTAATGGAAGCCACACAAAAGGGTGGGAAACCAAACCCAGAACATCGCCTTGGATATCATCTATATTTCAATAGTATATAAAGGAAGATAACACTAAGGAGACCAAGACATAAGAGGGCACAAGAAGTTATGTGAAAATGATATTTCAAGGAAGGAATGATCCCTAATGTCCAATGTTCCACACAGATTAAGGACTGGGCCTCTCTCACATTTAGAACAAGAAGGCAGTGGACAACTCTAGCACTTGGGTGTCCATGGAGTGGCTGGGGTGGTATTTAAATCATGGCGGGTGAAGAGCTGCTGAGAGGGCGACAAAGTGGACACAGCAAATGCATATGATTCCTTCAAGAAGTTGGAAAGCAAAAGGGATGATGAAGATGAAGAAGATGAAAGGCATATGTAAGGAAGATGAGGTTAATACTGAAGTGGCTGGCACCACATACACTCTGATGAGAAGGAACTGAGAATTCTGGGAAGGGCAGTAGTTCAGAAAGCGAGCATTGGAAGAATATGGGAGTGAATGTAGACCAAACACAGGTGGAGGAGTCTAAGGGAGTCAAAAGGAGCCCAAATCAACTCATTTTACATTTTAATTTCATATATAAATTATATATATATTTAAAACACCATCTCCCTTTTACTCAGAAAGGGGATTATCTACTTACTTGGCCCTCTCTGATTTGTGAGTAAATGAGGAGAGAAAGAAAATAGCTGACATCAAGACAGGCTGGTTGATTCTACCCAGAAAGCACTGAGAGTTAGAAGATGAGATGAACTAATGGAACAGCAGGGGACGTGGACAGAGGGAAAGAAATGAATCTACCAAGAATTCAGTTTGGGGAAGAATGGTATACAAAGACGATTTTTGGAAATCTTGATTCTGGGTGACTCCTCAAGAAACTTTCAGAAAAGACCGCTATTATCTTCCAAATCTGCACTGAGTCTTTGTGCTGAACTGTCCTCAAGGCATTTGATTTTAGTCAAGTTATGCAAGTAGCAGATTTTGTGGTAGGACCTTGACATCTTGGCATGATAAGAAGTAAGGGTTTGAGACAAGTAGAAAAATCTTTACATAAGTGTTGGGGAGAATGGGAGGAGTTTACTAGGGAAACCTACAAATATGGCTAAGTTATACTGAGAGGCCCACTGAGGTTGGAGGCCACAAGTACATCACAGCATTAATCTGGACAATGGTGTCGTTTTTCCTAGTGGTACTTAGCAGCCTGATTAGAAGCAAGAGAAAGCACAAAACTGCATTAAGGGGAAGTATCTGAGCCAATGAGTGCCCAGGGCAGGAACCAGTCTGTTTTATTCATTTCTATGTGTTCAGTACTACATGCTTGACAAGTAGGGATCACTCAATAAATCTTTATTGAATGAATGAATGAATGAATGAATGAGATAACCCTGACAAAGGGTAGTTGTAATGATAGGCTATGGAAACTGGACAAGTAAGGAAGACAAAAGAGCCATAACTAGGAGGACCAAGGGTCCTAGGAAATGCCTCAGATGTACTCAGTTACACAGTGGCACCATAGACTCAAGGGAACAATGTCTTTGAGTCATAAGCACCCCCTGGTGGCTGATCCTGGAGCCATTATACTCGGTAGTCTGGCTGCATTGCTCATGGATTCCTCTCTAATTTCCCTTTCCATAATCTCTTCTCATTCACTTCTTTTTTTTTAATTTTATTTATTTATTTGTTTGCTTGTTGTGTTTGTTTGTTTCTTTATTTTATTTATTTTGTGGCTGGCTCAGCCTGCCCTGGTGGTGGGGGCTGGCACAGCATGTGGTGCCGGGGATCGAACCGCAGTCCCTGCAGTTGCCTGAGCTTTCCTAAGCAGGCGCTTTAGACCACTCATTCACTTCTTTAAATCTGATGTTTCTCTTCTCCCTACCTGAGGTACCTCTCTTTCTACATACTGTTTTTGCTCAATGGTGTTCTTTTCTTCTTAAATTTGTGAAAACCTAAACATGGCAGATATTGGTAAAAGTGGGATCTATGGCATACCTGAAATAAAGACAAAGAAACCCTTATGTTTCAAAAATTAAAGCAAGGTCTGTTAATGTCAGAGAAGGTCAATGCAATTTTTAAAAATAGACCAGATCATCTTGTAATTAACCTCCACTTTCCCAACCACTAGCATTCGAAATATTGTTTTATCTTGATGGGTATTATTTATTTATTTTTATTTTTCATGAGTATTATTTATATTTTAATTATTAACATTAAAAGTACTTTTACTATTAACTTTTTATCATATACTATTTCTACCATAGGATGGTACAGATAGCCTTTTGAAAAGTAGACTAAAGATGTTGACAATACATTTTCCTATAAAGGTCTTACAAATAGACTTTTGGATGACAACCTATTTGCCAGTTGGGGATTTAGTGTAATTTTGATTCCTGGTTGAATTTCCTTTTTTAAAAAATCACAATAAGCTATTTAGGGAATAACAGTTGCTAAACCTTCTGAGAAATCATAATGAATGGTTAATGTTGTAAAGGGTCAACCAGCCATCTTTTGGCTCCCATTTCCTCTCCAGAATCAAGCTATTTTGAGAATTTCGATTCCTTGCACTCTTTTTCTTTCCAACTCTGACACTATTTGTATCCTTTCAGTGGCATTTTTTAACTCAGGAAAACTTAAATAAGTTCCAAGATTGCAAAAGAGCCTTATTATTTGATGATTGCAGGTCTCGTCTGGGAAAAACTCCAAACCTAAATTTGCCATTTTAAACAATTGCTTTGAATTGTCACTCTATTGTCAGCAATAGTCCGAGATTATTGGTGTATTATTGATTTTTTTCCCCCTTTCCCTTTACATGTTAACTTCAGGACTCTAAGTTCTTCTTATGTTTTCTTAGTTTTTATGTCCCTGAAGACTGTACTGGTTTTGCCTTTTGGTATTATGAGGAATATTCATATATGTGTCATCATTATCACAAACACATAATCTTTTCCTATATATCATGACTCTTCCTTACATTAATCCTTCCTCTCCATCTCACTTGAACTCAACTGTGACCACCTTCTTCTGTGATTTTGCCCCTTTGAAACGTATTTCAGATACATCCTTTACCCCTCATTCCCACCAGTATTGTCTTATCTCAGGTCACCTTCTAAGCAAAGATGTTACACACCTTCTTGGCCAGTTTTCAATGTCATCCCTACTGATTCTTTCTTTTTTAAAAAATGTATTTGGTATGGGGCCTCAGTATGAGATTCCAACTCAGTGATCCTCCTGTTTTCAGCCTTCCCGGTACTAGGATTGTAGGCGTGCACCACCACACCCAGACTCAGTGGCCAGCTCAGTGCACCCGGGGGCAGGGCCAGAGGGGCCTGTGGTACCTAGGATCAAACCCCTTTCCCTGCCTTTGCCTAAGCTGGTGCTTAGTCCTCTGAGCTATCTCATTGGCCTTCTCCCCACTTCTGAACCCCATGATCCACTATGCGCTCTAACCATATGATGAATTATGTTGCTCAATCCTGGTGGTGGTCAGATGCACCCAGCCACAACTCTTCTAACTCTTACAAGATGAGTGTTATTTTCTTCATTTCACAAATGAGGAAACAAGCTCTGCTGGAGATAAAGTAATTTTGTCCCAAATCCCTTAACTCGCAAATGTTCCAGTTCCTGGGCTTTAAATCTGAAGAGCTGCTAACAGGAAAATAAGCATTCACATTACAAAGATTTGATGCTGAATCTCTTTGGGGTTAAGGAAGTATATCCAGGCTTAAGGTTTGCAATGATGAGATTTATAAGAAAGCAATATAAATCGAACTACTGGCTCTCAAAGAGCTTTTCATGTAGTTGGTTAGATACATACGCAGACCACGCTAGGTACACAGTAAGCGCTAAGGAAGTCCTTGCTCAAGCTGGAACGAGAAATGGAAGGTGAGTCCTTACTGTCCCCTCTGCTCAGCCTGCTGGTTAGCCATCAGATGCTGCTTAATATAAAATGTTCTAACACTTCCTTCTGACCCAGTCCAAAAGAATATCGAAACAATACAGTTAGGGAAAAAAAGCGTGGCTGTAACTGGGCTGTCTTCCAGCTTGCAGAGCTATCTATTTTTTTCTAAGCAGAAGATAATTATTGCTGGATATTATTGTGGGATTTTTCCATATGTCCTTTCGTTAGGCTAGTGATGACCCAGTGCTGCCTCTTAATGCATTCTGATCTCCTGCCAGCTTACCTCATTGTACAGTGTGGCCTCTGGTTTTTATTTTTATGATTATTCAAACTTCCCTCTGCCTAATCAATACTTCATTTGGCTATGGGTGCTGTTGACTACACATTTTGACAAAGACTCCTTGGAAAGGGGTCTTTTTCACTTGCAGCGGGCTCATTTAAAGTAAGTTCTTGCTACGTTCATCATTTTGGCAAACAAGGACAAGTTCAAGGAAATTAGAGGCCAAACTTGACAGAACACTGGGTGCAGCTGCTGGCCCAGCTGTGCACTGATTCTCAACTGGTCCATTACCTCCAAAACTCAACTATTCAGCACAGCTTCCCTAGTCCGGCACTCCTGTCGGTCTAATATATTTGGCAACAGCCATTATTTCAGAAATGAATGCTCATGTGTATTTATAGCAAATCATATGCCTGCTCTATCAACAATTAAAGAGATTAGGATTCAGCAGACATATTCCTCTAATTAGAACAAGATGGAAGACATAGTGTATAGGATGCTGCAGTTTGGTAAAGGTTTACTCTTGCCTAACAAGACTGCCACACTGCCATTTGTCAGCTAAACAGCAGTCTCTCTAGGATGGTATTCATGTCTCTGCATAACATTGTCCCTCTCCCTGTGGAGCATTTATTTACTTCTCCATTGTCCTATGGAATTTTCGGGCAGGGGCTTCTATTTCCGATGGGCACTTTCAGTTTTCCTTTCTCTGTTCCCTCCACAAACACATAGGCTAACTGGGTTGCTTTACGGCTTGTTTTGAAATAGCATGTGGACAGCATCATGTGGCCACTAATTTCATTCAGTTACACTCGTGCCCTGGAGCCTCAGTGTGTGTTATATGCCCACACTTAAATAGCTTCTCCTTGGAACAAAAGCCTGATCTCAGTGTCTGGGCCATAAATTCCATCTTGCCTCAGTCCTGCCCATGCATTATTTAAGCAATCTTCTTGGTGAGCCGGCATGAGAATCTCCCTCTAAGTAACAATCAGCAGGCGCTTCAGGCTCCGTTCTAATGGGAAATGCAGGATATTTGAAAGTGTTCCACCCATTCATGGTCTCAATTATGAAATATGATAATCTAATTTGGTAAAAATAAACTGTGAAATCAGAGATTTGAAGCAAAAACTTTAAAGATGCATTCAGTCTAGCAATCAATGCTCATTCAGTTTCTGTACTATCTCAGCTTTCTCCTTGTGCAGATGCTTAAGTGATGCTAAATTAAATAATTGACAAATTTTTAAAACTGCTGGAAATTACCATCTGTACTTAATTTTGGAATATAAAAAGGTCCATAGAAAACACCCTTTAAGATTATTTTGTCTAATAACAGATACAAAACAATACAAACATCCTAGTCATAAAATATAATGTGTTTCAAGCAGTCTGGCTTAATATTCAAACAGTTTTCAAAACAAAAGACCACAGGAGGAGTGAAATACTACTGAGTTACAAATGCATTTTTAAAAAAGATTAGCAAAATAACTGAGATTTAATTTAAAATTGACTCCCTCTTCCTCCCACTTCCCGGTAAAACAACCAAACAAGACAACAAATCTCACCCACAGGCTTGCTAGAGACTGTAATGACTACCGTCACTTCCACATCTCTCCCCCGGATAAACACTGGGCTAAACTGTCCTCTCCTCAGAACTTTATTAGGTGGCTATTACATTTATACAAAATGAAGTCCACGACTGTAAATAAACATGCTTGAGGCTCCCATGAAAACACAGAGAAGAGAAACAAGCTCCCTGGATGTGAACACACACGGGTAAATACGTGGATAAAACAAGCTGAAACTTACACCAGACACTTCTCCCAGGTCCAGCACAGCAGGAGCCCTAAGGGTACACTCTAGTTTTTTTAATCCATGTTCTGCTCTTCTCACTGATGGGACTACTCAGGCACATGGTCAAGTTGCAATCAGCTTCTCCGTTAGTGATGTATGAGAGCTGGACTGATTTATCTTGTCTTTCGGCAGCATATTAGCACTAATGTTTCTGCGTATGCATCCTACCTTTCTTTAGCCGTAGCCCCGGCTTTATCATTGGTAATCTAAATTAAAGAGCCAGCGAACAGCGCAGGGTTGTTGTCCCCCACCCCTCCCTGTTTTCCATGGAACAATCGCCAGGCAGTCATTCCCGGACAAGGATTGCACTGTTTATCCTACCGAGCCTCCCCTTCAGTATCCCGTTGAGACGGGAAGTCAGAGTGGCAAAGAAAGTAGGTCCAGGGAGACTGTCTTAGTTCAAAGGTATATTTTCAATTTATGTTCCAAAACAGTAGATGGCCTCAGGAAATACTAGAGAGAGCTGTCATCCACCAGCATTTCAGCCCAGAAATCAGAACTGACAGAATTCACAGAAACAGAGCAACTTGATACTTCACCCACCGCCTGGGCGCAGTTCACCTTTAGTGATTTTTTTTTTTTTTTCCCAATTTTTTCCTCATTTTTTTTTTTCCCAGAAAGCACTGCCTTCCTCCACAAATCTTTGGTTTACAGGTACAGGCTTCAGTGTTTATTTTAACGAAGCATTTGAGTGTTATGATTTTGCAAGTTGCATATAAGAAGCATAAACCTCCTGGAAATTTTGGGAAATCCATTGAACAGATCATTATTAACCTTGCTGCAACCTGCTATCAACAAGCAGCAGCTGACTCCAGAGCTAAAGGCTGTGTTTAATTTGTAAGCTGTCAGTTCCTCACTTCAAGATACGTTTAAATCTCTCTTGGTTCTCACAAATATTTGGGAAGAGCAAATAAAATCAGAGTACATTTTCATATGAAAGTTTTTCATCTCTTGAAAATTTTGCTTTCTTACCAGCATCCCACCGCTTTTTAAAGATTTACAACGGTTACTAAAACAATATTAGGCTTATCTTCTCACTTTAAGAACAGAATTGGATAGTTAATAAAGTATAAAAGTTTCCTCTACTTTTGTTAAGACAGTACATGATTGCTTTCACAATTTTAAATGCATTTACTGCATGTTTAATTTTGCTTTTTAATAAATGGTGATATACTCAGTTCTCTATAAGCACAGAATATAGCCTTGCCATTTTAATAGCTTTAGAATATTCAATTTCTTCATCCTTGACATTTGCACCTGCAATTTTTGTTATAAAAATATCTTATCATAAACACAAAATAATCACATTTCAAAAAGGTACCTTTCAAACCACACACACAAAGTTAATCTCAAACTTTCTACTTCTTAATTTTTTCAAAATTCTAGTTAAGAGAAATTATCACTCAAGAGGGCTGTTTGAAAACTACAGGTATCAGTTCTTCTAGACTGTATTCCGGTATTAAACTTTAAAAATATATACTTCATATATTCTAGACTAGAACTTGGTTTTACTGAGCTGTTCACAAACAACAAGAAAATCATTTAAAAATTTAAGCCTGGGTCTGTCACTTGGCTCCTTAAAACTTCATATAGCTTCCCGTTGCTCTTAGGATAAAAGCCAAAATCTTTATCATGGCCTTTGAGACTCGGTTTTATTTCACTGGGAAGATAAGCCCACCTTCCCAGAACTGGCTGGCTGGGATTCAGAAGCATCAATCAATCAAGTATTGAGCCCCTGCTCTTTACTGGCCAATCTCCTGAGCACGGTATCCTAGCCCTGGTCTAGGATGCAGAAAGAATTCCAAAAGCAAATATGCAGACCTCTTCCTTCAGTCTGAAAATTACGTACATGGACAAGATTTTACTACTGTACAAATCAGCTTATGGCAAAATCAATGTGAGCAAGGCACACTCTGAAAAGGCAAAGTATAGATGAAATCAAGGGAGAAGAGGAATAAAATGAAATCTATCAACTGATGAATGTTAATTCAAACTGTTTAAGTCAAAGGAGAAACTATCAAGAAGGAGTAAAGACAGAAACAAGTATTGCTCAAGTGGGTCCTAATGTGATGTTTTCAAAGTGTACAGTTCACATCCATTCAAAGTCAACTATCCCATACCTAAGGTTTTGAACTTCTTCAATATAAA
>PVKN010016108.1:0-18090 GCA_004027915.1 Capromys pilorides
CTTAAAAAAAAAAAAAAAAAAAAAAAGGCAAAGTGGATACTAGCTCAGAATTGGGGAGACCAAAAGTTTTCCATTGGTCCCCATTGTTCCACTAAACACTAGACATATGTCTCTTCTTGCTTTTGCCATAGCTAGCTGGGATTTAAGAAATGCTCCAAATACACATGGTACTGTGAATTTTCAAAGAAAGGACACAAGAAAGTAGAGATGGGAGAGTAGAGTCACCTTGGTAGAAGCAGTAACTTCCAACTGGCCCTCCTAGATCTCACTAAAAGCTTGCATGAGGGCAGACACCTTCCCAATCCTGCTGTCCCTTGCCAAGTCTATAACCCACTGTTAGCAATTGAACTTTTAGGCTGGAGGCTGTCTCACTGTTTAGTTCAAATGATCCTACTCTGAAAATGATGCATGATTATTCTTTTTTTGGTGGGATTAGGGTTCAAACTCATGACCTTGCACTTGCCAGGCAGGCACTTGTGCCACGGAGCTATTGCTCCAGTCCCCTATAATTCTTCACTTACAATTCAATGGGGAACAGCTACCCAGATCTGGCCAATAGTACTTTTTCTTTAATCAGGATATATAGCCCCAGCTGGCCTTCAAGGATTCTACTGTCTCAGCCTCCCCAGTGCTGGATTACAGAGTGTTCCGTCATGCCTAGCATTATTATTATGACTATTATTTTGTTTTGGTGCCTGTGAACGAAACCTAGGAACTCACACAAGCTAGGCAAGTGCTTTACTACTGAGTTACATCTACAGCCCAAGAAGTTTTGGAGACAGGGTCTTGCTACGCAGTTCAGGCTCGCCTTGACCTCAATTTGTGGTCCAGGCTGGTCTTGAACTCTTCAACAATCCTCCTGGGTCTGTCTTCTGAGTGCTAGGATTGCAGGTGTGCACCACTACGCCCAGCAAGAACTTCATTTTATTTTTTATTTTTGCTGGTTCAGCCTGTCCTGAGGGTGGGGCTGGGGACTGAACCTCAGGACCCTGCAAATTGCCTAAACTTGCCTAAGTAGGCACCTTTGACCGCTGAGCTATCTCACCTGCCCCAACAACTTCATTTTCATCACAGGAGAAAGACAGCTGAGAGAAGGGAAGGAACAGCCATCTGTGGGAAGACCAACCTGCTCTCCACAGTGGTTGGAGAAACTATTGGTACCAAGAGGAGCTGAGCAAATGTGATAAAATATTAAGTGTGATCCTAGATTGGACCCTGGAACATAAAGAGGACTTAAGGAAAAACTGAGGAAATCTGAACAAAATGTGGACTCAATAAAATTGGGAACTGGAACTCTAGCCAATGTTTCTTTTTCCTTTTTTTCTTCTAGGTGGCTGGCTCAGCCCAGCCTGGGGGCAGGGTAGGCGAGGGACGTGGTACTGGGTACTGAACTGCAGTTCCTGTGCACTTGCCTAAGCAGGCCCTTTAGAGTGCTGAGCTATCTCGGCAACCCGGGCCAACTTTTCTATAAGTCCTAAAACTATTCCAAAAAATGAAGTCAGCCAGGCATGGTGGTGCACACCTGAAAGCCCAACCATCAAGAAGTCAAAGCATAAGTATCACTATGAATCTGGGGCCAGCCCAAATTCCACAGTGAGTTCAAGGCCAAACTGGACTACACAGTGAGAAATCACCCACCCATCCACCTACTCAAACAATAGCTAACCACTCAAACAACAAAAAATAAAATCCATGTCTAAGAAATTAGAAAAGGAATATGAACACTGTATGTGATTTAGAAAATATATCCAAAAACTAAAAAGTTTTTCTTTTGTCTTGATTGAGCAACAGCATTTTAGTTTTATTTTTCTCTTGTAATTATACATATGTATGTTTGTGTGATTTTTCTTCAGATCTTGAAGGAAGCTAGAAAGATCCACATTCAGGCTGGCCTTGAAAGATGGGTGAAGCTGGGCATGGTGCCGCATGCCTGTAATCCCAGCACTTGGGAGGCTGAGGCAGGAGGATCAGTGCAAGTTCGAGATCAGCCTGGGATATAAAAGTGAGCTCAAGGCCAGCCTGAACTGCATAGCAAGACCTTGTCTCAAAAAAAAAAAAGAAAAGAAACACAAACAAAGGAGTAAGCCTGGGTGACCCAAGGCTTTAGATTCCAAAGTTGGAGCCTGTCTCTTATTGCCCTCAACCCAACTCAATTCCAAGCACTGTTCCATTTCCACAAACTTGAGAACTTGATTTTTAATGACAAAATACCATTCTACCCCATACTGCCCTAACTGAAGCTTACCTCACTATAGTGATTCACCTGTTTATAGCCTCCCAAGAGCTGGGATTACAGAAGTGTACCACCACGCCCAGTCTCAACTGCCCAACTGCTATCTCAACCTCCCTTCCCCACTTCTTGGCACAGCAGGCCCAAGGATCAAAACCCCGGCCCCTGCTTGCAGGTGCTTTAATCTGCTGAGCTATTTGGCTGGCCCTGGAAAGTGAGACTTTATCCAGGTTGTCTAAACCGGACAGAACAGTGAATGATCTTATCAATAATCCCTATCACTACATCTGAGTCCAGGGTGTATGGTCAAGGCTGGCTCAGACATGAGACCCTCATATATCTTGAAGACAGACTCATTGCCACTTAGCTAGAGTTCTCCCTCAGAAAGGAGGGCTCTCCCTCTACTTGTAGAGCTGTGTTGCAGGAGCTCAGTGCAAAGGGACTCAGACTCTGATCTAGCATCAGTGGCTCCCAAACCTGGGCAGGTTCCTTTTCCTGAAGTAACTCAACCTTTGTCCTTTGCAAGCACACATACATGGCTCTGACACTCCCCCTCCCCCAAGTCTGAGATGTACTGGCTATCAGTGTTTGGAGTGGTCACTTGGTTTCTTTTGCACTGAACTCTTGAGTCAGCCACCACAAATCTCCCACCCCTCCATCTTCCAAAGCCAGCTTGAATGTGTGTCTTTCCAACTTTCTCCAAAATCACTGAGGTAAAGAACTTCCAAGCACTGGGGGCCAGTGAGATAGTTCAGCAGTTTAAAGTGCCTGCTTAGGCAAGCTTAGGCAACTGAAGGCTCAATCCCTGGTACCACATGTTGTGCCAGCCGCACCCCCAGGGCAGACTGAGCCAGCTATAATAAAGTTCTAAAAAGAACTTCCAAACACTAAATACTAATGAGGAGAAAGGTAGTATTATGGATCAGCCTTGTGGAGGCCAGAAAATGACGACCATCTCTTTTTAGAAATCATAGGAATGGGAATCCATGTCTCATCTTGGTCTGTGCTTTCTCTTTTCTGCTAGAAGTCAAGGGTTGCCCTGCTAATGATGTGATGTAAAGTGCACAGTGCCAGGGATACTGTAGCACCTACTCAACAAATCACATTCGTACTGAGAATGAGCATGTGTGACCTAGGGCTTCAGATGCCACTACACAATGATAGCTCCTCCAGCTCCATAGGATTTATCTACCATCTCTGGGACTTTCTCAGGCATCTCAATAACTTTGTCAGCAGCCAGCTGTTGGCTTTTCCCTCATGCAGCAGCAGCGACAACCACAATGTAAAAGCTCAGGTATCACACAGTAACCTCAGTTCATGGTTTTCCTCATATGCTACAAAGACCCACCCTGCTCAATAGGACTGTTCACCCTTAAAACTCATCATATATTGGGGCCAGGGAGATAGCTCAGGGGCACAAGTGCCTGCCTGGCCAAGTACAAAGTCCTGAGTTCAATCCCCAGCTCTGAAAGAAAGAAAAAAAACAAACAACAAAACAAAAGAACTCATCACACATTTCGTCTACTACAACTGTATCTGTGCCACCACCACTTCTATAATTTTTTTTTCCTTCTGTACTGGGGATCGAACTCAGGACCTTGCATTTGCTAGGCAGGTGCTTAAAGCCACTGAGCTATCTCCTCAGTTCACCACTGCTTTCTTAAACAGCAGCATGTGGTTCCTGATCCTCAACACAGCACACTGCCTCTCAACACTAATTCCTGTCTCTCCAACACACCCTCCAGGGCAGGGATGCAGTCCTGTTTAGTTCACTGTGCACTGCTGCTACACCAAGACAGTAACTAGTAAATAGGCCAGGTACAGGATGGCACAAACACTAAAGGACAGGCTGCCACAAAATGCATGAATGGGACCTAACAACCACGGAGCTCATAGCTAAGTAACTTTTACCCACCTCGGCTGGCCTTCCTAGCTCCATAGTAGGACAACTGTTCTCTTCTTTAGTTTAACAACCACATTACCAGGGATAACACTGGATGCAGAGATCTCAGACATGCCCTCTACTATAAAAGATGATGATTCCAGCATAGCAAATGCAAACTGTCAGGACCAGGCCTGCCCCTATGGTTTTAGTAGGGGCTGAAGGAAGGCCTATACCTCAGGGGTTTCACTAGCTGCAGTGCTCTCTTCTTTTTTCCTTTCTTCTTCTTCTTGTTCTAGCTCCTTAATGCTCTCTTCCAACACATTGGGCCAGAAGTCTCCTTCAAAATAGGGCAATTCCTTGGCACTTGTGAGCCTGTCTTCAGTTGCCTGTTTGAAGATGTCCTAGAGGGAACAAAGCACAGAGGTCAGAGACAATAGTGCAAGGTGCTAGTGATGTTGGTTAGCAACATCAACTGACTGTGACCAGGACAGACACTTCATCTACACTCTGTGCTTTCATATCCTTGTAATGCATATGAGTACAGTTATAATCAGCTGCGATAAAGTCATCACCTTCCTATACCCTCAGGTACCTTGTAGTCATGAATGATCCGCTCCGCAAATGCTTTGTCCAGCATCTTCTTGTACCACTCTTGTAGTCGCTTTGGTTTTGGTATTTTTTGATCAGGGGGGTGGCAATGGAAGATATAGTCGTCTCCTTCACTTGGGGGACAGGCCCAGATATGCCCTGTTACATACCTATAAGGTTAAACAGAAGTGTCAGTGCAATCAGTTCTGCCTCCCTGGGGTTATGGCTGAGGAGCGGGAACTAAAAGCAAAGACAGAAATAATTATGAAGAAGATGCTGGCAGTGGAACCTGAGAAACTTAAGTTACCCAAGTCTCTAAGAGAGACCTAAGAGACTCAAATCTAGCCATGGTCCTGAACCAGGTGGCCAACAGAGGTATGCTCAGGGGGTAGGCTGAGATTGCAAAGGTCTCACTAACCTTATCACAGAGCCTAGGAACATAACTGCTTGTCAAGGGACAGCACAGAGGGCACCTCAAGGAATGTACTCAATTCACCTATTTCCTCCTCCACACTGGAAAGGAAGTTCAATATTTTTTCTAAGGGGTTAATGTTCAGCCCAAGATATTTCTATCAAGTATCTTTAACCTTTTCACAATTTACAGATCTAAAACATAAAAACCAAGTACTGGAGAAAAAAAGTCAGACATAAAAACATGTATTGCAGGAATGCATTTCTACAAAATATTCAGGAAAGATAAATTTAAGAAGAAAGCAGGTCAGTGGGGACTGGGGATACAGTTCAGCAGCACAGTGTCTGCCTGACAAGCACAAGATTGAGTTTGATTTCCAGTACATAAAAAAAGAAAAGAAAAGAATGGCTGTCTTATGTAGCAAAGGGGTTTCCTAAAGGGGATGAAAATATTCTAAAACTAATTTATGGTGATGCACCGTTCACGAAACCATTGACTTGTAAACCGGAAATAGGAAAATTATATACTAAGGAAATCAGGCTTCAATAAAGCAGAAAGAACATAAAAGCAAACAAAGGTAGACAGACCTTTCACTGTCCTCTCCTGAACTTAGAAATACACTGTATACATGGAAAGGAGGACTGGAAGAATTCTGAATTAATCTTCATATATTAGAAATAAAAACACAAAAAATTTTAAATGGAAAAAAAAAAACTGAGAAAAAGACACTCTTTTTTATTTTTATTTTTTGGTTCTACGTAATTTAATCCAAACTTACCCCAATTTCTTTACATATTCTAGATATCCAATAAGAATTTCATGGTAAACGGCTGTCCGGAGGCAACGGGGCCGGAAGAAATGAATACTGTCCAGATAAGATATGTACACACGTCTGTTTTGGGTGGAGGGTGGGGGAAGGAAGGGCACATTGTAAATTCGAGAAAAAATTTCCAACAGGAAACCAAATAGTAACATGCAAAAAGTCCTCCAGAAATTGGTTAGGGTGCCTCTAAACAGAATGTGATAAAACCCCAATCATAGACTCCCACCCACCCACATCAGCCAAAGAAACAGCAATCATTTTGTTGCTGAACAAAAGGGACAGTATTCTTCCCAAAATCATGGTATAGGGGTATCTGGGAGAAGCCACTTCCAGGGCTTTCTCACCTAGATTCCCGACTGAACCCAAACTAACTAGGCGGAAATACTTCACTCAAAACAGGTGCAATTAGCTACTTCCAAACCCTGATTTTTCAGGGCCACAGGCCTAGCTAAAACAGAGACAACAGAGTAAGACTAGGGCCCACACAGTCATATTGTACTTGACAGGACTGAAGCACACAAGTTTTTTCTAAGACAGTAGAGCAATGGTCTACTCATATACAACATGCTGAGTGACACAGTCAAAGGGAAATGAAAGACTACCTTGTATTTGGTGGGGGACAATCAGAGCCATATTCTTGGACATGCATTCCAAAAAAGCACACATCTACACCATCAATTTCCTCAAAGGCAAAGAGGGCTTTGGTTCGATATGGGAAAGACTCAGACATTTCCCCAGAATCCACAAACCTAAAATAAAAGGCAAAGACTGGTATTTGCAAATGTCATGTTCTACAAGGTGGTCTTCCTCTAAATTTGGTCAGTGCAAAAGTGTTACAGGGATGGCCACCTTTTGGACAATGTCCAGGGCTCACGCCACTGGCCTAAGAAGCCTCATAGCTGTGATTCAGTTCTTTCTCACTCAGTTTCTCATTCCAAGGAACTGTATCCCTGATAATGAATTTGGGGATTAGGAGGAGCAAGGGTTGAATGTAGGTGCAAGGTACTAAGACTGACAAAATCACAACCAAGAGCCCTGTAGAGACAGGCTCTGCCAAGTAAGTACGGGGACCTCTCCGACCACAGTTTAGGGAAGAAACCACACAAACCGTGACTTCATCCCAGGCTTGACCTCCACAGTCTTGTCGGAGCTGGCCACCACTCTGACAAAAACCTCCCCAGCTTCAGGGTGATTCTGGCGCCGTAAAAATTTGTTCACTCGGTCTTCCAAGTGGTTTCCCAACCTTGTGGTCTGCAGTCCTAGAAAATCCAGAATAAGCATCTACTACTTTCTGGTATTTTCAATAATTAGTGTTCTCTAATCATAGAAGAGATTTAACCTGTCCAGTGACATGAGTGTTTCATGAAGGATCTTTGACACTCAGTATTCTGAGAACTGTTTACCATCCCAGGTATTTCATTCTTCTTTGATTTTGTGACAGGGTCTTACCAATGCAGTTCAGGCTGGCCTTGAGCTCATTATGTAGGCCAGTCTGGTCTTTCTTTTTTCTTTTCTTTTTTTTTTGAGGAATCAGGGACTGAACTCAGGCCCTTGTGCTTGCCAAAGCACTTATTCTACTGAGCTATCTCCCCAGCCTGCCAGGCTGGTCTTGAACTCACAACAATCCTCCTGCCTTAGGCTCCCCAGTGCTGGGATTACTGGTGTGCGCCACCACACCCAGCTATTCTATTTGTTTGAGACAAGATGCAATTCAGGCTGATTTGAACTTACAAGGTAGCTTCAAACTCGTGGTGATCTTTCTATCTGACCCTCCTAAGTGCTGAGATTACAGGAATGCACTACCATGCCTGACTGTCTGCATCTATTTGAGCCTTAGAAATTGTCTGAGTCCTTTAGTAGGGGCTGTCAGACAGGATAGGAGTAAGGTTGTGCCCTTACTTCTTGCTCTTCTACCTGAGGTCCTTAAGGCTTAGATGTGGCTTAATTAAAGTCTTGCCCTGGCCTTAGGACTTTACCAAGCAGAAGGCTCCTATGTAGCAGACCAGCTTCACAACTATCTCCAAAAGATATCTGATACAGAAAGGTAGTCTGTTTTCTGTTCCAGAGCCAGGCTTTAGGAATTCTAATAGTGGGAAAAAATGGCACACCCTCTGGGAAGGGATGCACAATAGGGGCCAGACGAACAGCCCTTTCCCATCCAAATCTACTGTAGTCTAAAATAGGACACAGAACATTTTATGGCAGACTTCATCAGCCAATGACTGTTTAATGCTCTCTGAGGACTCCAATTACCTGGAGATAGGCACTAGTTCAGTATGCTACTCTATCTAGCTCATCACCTTCATAAGGCAATCTGTCCTGGATCAATCCTCACTGGCCACTGTAAGCAGAAGTTACTGAGGCAAAGCATCAGTCACTTCAGAGAACTCTTATGAAGGGGCACAGATAAGAAAAGTATACATGGCTCATAGCTATTTTTATAGATAATAGATTATGGGGTGGAGGGTTTGCTGAGGGCTAACTGAAAATTTAACACACTCTAAGCCGGCAAGCACTGAGATTCATTCAAGCCCAAAATAATGAATCTTGTGTCACTGGGTGTCCATGTGTGCGTACCAAGGATCAAATTCACAGTCAACGTATGTAGTCAATTGCTCTACCATTGAGTTATAGCATTTGTCTCTTAACAAAATTTTAAAGGTACTTACTTTTTAGTATTTTCTACATTAGTAGCAAATGTAAAAAATAAATCTATTTGAGATCTTAGAATATTTCGCTTTTGGTGTTTGAGATTTTAGGCTGGCCTTGAACTTATGGCAATCTTCCAGTTTCAGTTTCCTAGGTACTGGGATTATAGGCATGAGCCATCATGCCTGGCTAAAACGGGTCTTGCAAAGATCAAGAAACTGCTGGAAAATTGAGACTGATCTTCTAAGTTTTATTTCTGTGTAATAAATATAATAGTGAGTATGTAAATTATATTTCCATACAGGTTATTAAAAACAATGAAAAAAAAAGGAAAAATAAAAATTTGTAAGGCTAAATAAAAATAAGAAGAAAGTGAGTATGAGATCCATGTAACAGGGTGTTAGTATGTGGCTCAGACTGAGTCTGACTCACAATGTAGCCCAGACTGGCCTTAAATTTGGGGCAATGTTTCTCCTAGGATTTGACTCCCACATGCTAGGATTATAGATACGCACCACCACGCCTAGCCTATTTGATACTTTGATGAACATCTACAGAGCCTATGTGATTAGGGTCTAAGCCCCTGTGCTTGGCACTTAAAGTGGCTGAGAATGTTGAGAGGTATAGTTACCAAGTTCAAAGTGGCTCATGGGCCACACTACCCATTCCTGAAATTCTCAAATTCTCAGCTCCTTCAGTTCTCATGTTGCTGCTGAGGAAGTTCTGTTCCCTTGTGAGGTGGCTTCCAGTTCAGATCCATGGCAGCCCTCCTAGATTCTGGGCTCAAAATGCTGGTTACAACACTGTGTGTGTTTATGTGTTGGGAGGATTTCATTTATAATCTACTTAAGAGAAAAATCTGATGACAAATGTTTTTTCAGAGTTTATAGTTCACTGTTCAAGCTTCTAAACTCTCATTAAAGACAAGGAAACTAATCACAAAAGCTAGCTTTATAAAAGAGTGAAACCAAATGGCCCCTTTAAGAGTAAAGAAAAAAATACAAGTATTAGAAAACTCGTAGATAAAAATGTTTTGACAACTGAGTTCTAAAACCATGTGTTAGGGGCAGGGGATACTGCTCTATGGCACAAATGCCTGTGTGGCAAGCATAAGGTCTTGAGTTCAGCTCCTAGCACCCAAAATACAAACCCAAGCCCAAACAAAACCATATGTTAACAGGTACCAAAGGATGACCAGAGAAATCTATCCAAGTTCTAAAATGTACAGCCCAGCAGGGGCTTTCAGATTAGTTCAGTGGTTTAATCGCTTGTGCCAGCAATCCCAGTCAGGCAGAGGGTACAGCAGTTGGATCCCCAGACTCACCTTTAAGGCAGCCTGAGCCAGCCAAAAAAAAAACACTTCTAAAATGGACAGCCCAGAAAATAGAAATCAGCCATAAACTTACTCTTAGCACTGAATTTGTTTTCTTTTCGAGGTCTGCCAGTTTTCTTCAAGCAGTTGTCACACACAAAGCTGCCAAACAAGTAATAGATGCAATCAGATTATATTCAACAATATATGCAGCTATACCAAGACATTCAACATTAGTTTGACACTTTAAATCACATTACTGTAAAAATAAGACAGTTTTGATTTTATAACTCCTAAAGCATACAAACACTTGAGACTTAAATTTAGAATCAACTGCCATCTCCTTTAATTGTTCAATTCTTGCTGATAACAATGAACAAGAAATAGCCACCACAGCCATCCTCTCTTAGGCTCTGTGTAGAACCTCTCTCTTTTGCCCCAAATCATAGGCAATTACTCACCCTGAAGGCCAAATGATGTCATAATGCAGAACGCAAATCTGATGCATCTTACGGCCACATTCCTTACAATCGACAAAACTGAGAGACAAAGAAAGCACATTTAGCAGAGCTATACAGATGCAGTTTCAGGCAGAAGCTTGGATGTGTTCTGTGGGTCACGTGGATATCTCATTTGTGTACGTGCTGATTGATCCAGCTGTACTTTACAAAGGTATCTATCTATATGGTATTTTCTACAGAAAGCAGATTTTCTCCTTTTTTTGTATAACTGCTTCACCCCTCTTTTTTCCCAACCTCTTTATAATTTGAAATGGAACTTTGTTAGTGAATGCGTTATTCCATAGGCCAATAATTCTAACATCACTATGCATTTTCAAGACTCATGTGAATATTGTTCTGTTTTTGTAGTGGTGGTGGTGGTACCAGGGATGGGACCTGGTATATATACCAGGCAAACATTCTACTATGGAACTATATGCTCAGCCTTTATAAACTAATTTTGCAGTGACGTCTCATTATGCTGCCTAGACTGGCCTAGAACCCATGATTCTCTTGCTTCAGTTTCTCAAATAGATGGGATTACAAGAAGACCCATGTTTTTTCTATATTATTCTACATATCTAAAACATACTTTAGAGAGAAAGAACAATACTTCCAGTGTTATAAATGCTTACTGGTTTATTTATTTTTTTGGCTCCTATTTCTCTTCTACTAACCACCCCAATACTGTGACCTGAATCCAGAACTTCCACTGAGCTGTATCTCAGGTCATTTTTATTTTTTAAATTTTTGAGCTAGAGTCTCACTAACTCCCCAAGGTTGCTCATGCTGTGATCAAACTAGCACAATCCTTTTGCTTCAGCCTCCTGGGTGATACGATTATTGGTGTGTACTACTTTGATTTAAAAACTGACTTTTTGTGTGGAGGGAGTTATGATAGAATCTCACTGTGCATTCCAGGCTGGCCTTGAATTCACAGTGATCCTACTGCCTCAGCCTTTTCTTGCTGGGATGACAAGTATATGTCACTATACCTGCTTGGTTAATACTTGTTCTTAAATCTAAAGAATTTCTACAGGGCTAGTGAGATGGCTCAGTAGACTAAGTGCCTGCTTAGGCATTTAGGCTTTGATGCCTGGCACCATATACCCCATCAGCCCTGCACCAGACATGCTGAACAGGCCAGTGAGATCAAGCATGGTGGTGCACACCTGTAAGTAATCCCAGCACTGGGGAAGCTGAAAACAGGAGGATCACTAAGAGTCTGAGCTGCGTAGTGACATTCTATAATGAAAATATTAAAATAAAAAATTCTAGAGTTGGGCATGGTTTTAGGGAAGAAAGAAAAGTTTTTAGGATATGGACAAGAAGGAGGACAGGTAAGAACAGCCACACCAGGCCTGAGGCACAAGAATTGCCTATTTTAATATAGCAGTCCTTCTGGTGACAGGCTGTATAAGAGTTTATGCTTGTGCTGGGGATATAGCACTGCTGTATAAGTGCCTGCCAGGCAAGCTCAAGGTCCTGCGTTTGAGTCCCGGAACAACAACAACAACAACAACAAAAGAGTATCAGGAGGTGGCCCAGCCATTTCCCTAGAACCATTCTCCATACTGCTCTGCATAGACACAGTTACACATAACTGGGTCCCATCACCTCCACAAGCCACCCCCTTGAACATCCTCACTTCAGCTCATTCCTTTACTGCCACATATGCTCACACCCTTGTGGAAGGCTTAAGAGCACCAGGAAGTATCATCACTCAAGCTCTTCTGAAACGTGACACTTCCACTTTTGCTAACAGATGAGGTCTCCTGCCCCTTTATCCAGCCACTGCACGTGCTGTGACAGCAACTACATCTACCCTAATCTAGTCTCCCTTCTCTGTTGCCTTGGTGGTAGTGGTGGTGGTGGTGACAGCACACACAGAACAGTGTGTAAAACTGTAGCAGTGTCATTATATTCAACTGGTACTCTGGCATCTGCCTAGGGTCTCTTTTCTCATGCCATGTACATGCTACACCTGGTCTTTATGTCTTTCCTCCAGTGTTTAATTAGCCTCACCAGTTCTGCTGCAATCTCTGAAGCTCCCTTCTACCCCAATAACTCCTTCAATTCCTGTGCTCCATCCAAGCTATACCACTTTCAACTCTTCCCTCCCATGTCACGGAAAAGGAATATAAAAGCCACGCTAGCCAGGTGTGGTGGCACACGCCTGTAATCCCAGTACTTGGGAGGCTGAGGCAGGAGGATCAGTGCAAGTTTGAGACCAGCCTGGGCTACAAAAGTGAGCTCAAGGCCGGCCTGAATTACATAGTGAGACCCTGTCTCTAAAAGGCAAAAAAAAAAAAAAAGGCCATGCTGCTGTGTATTTGTTATTCTAAGAGATCACAGTGAATCACAGTGAATTTCTAACCCCCTCCCCATTACTATGGACCACTTAGCTGGTTCCAGTAACTCTAACTCAGAGCTCAACTTTCTGACTAAATTATGGCTGAAGTCTTCAAATGTTGCCCTACTAGAGATCAAAGTAGTCCCTGGATTTTAATCTTCCAGATCCAAGTCATCTTTCTATACCAGCGAACAGTGCTGTTCTTCAAAACCTCCCCACCACATACAGTAGAAGGTCTGTCAAAATCAGTATTAAATGTATCATTTGAGTTGATCTTCACTAAGTGTACCTGCCTCTACATTTCAGGGGGCGAATCTTTACCCTCAAACGCTCTAGATAACCTGTAGTTTTATAAAGCAGCTGTGTTCTTTCATTCTTTTGTGTATGAAATGCCCTTTTACCCCAGCACTTACAGCCAAAGGAATGTTACCTTTTTCAGAAAAACGGTGATGACTCGCTGTCAGGCTGGGGCCCCAGACCCCTAGGACTTTACTTAACTGCCTCTTGTTACTGTACCAAGATTCATCTGTCTGTTGCTAGACTACAACTTAAAGAAGGACCTTCTCCTTATTAAGTCATTCTCCTTGTACCCAGTGAGTGACTTTTAAAAACTAGAAGTGAATATAAACTGCTGATCTTTAATATGTAAGCTGTAAAGAAATTATTCAAAAAAGACAATGTGAAAAAGAGGTAGAGATTATATTGATAAGTGAAATAAATCAAACCTGCATGTATAAACATTATATAGTCTTGCTAGTGAGAACCTGAAAGAGGAAGTAAAATCTAAAAGGTACAATAGATACTGTGAAAGAGAATTTGTTCAGTGGGAAGGAAAAACTGGGATGAGAAAAAGGACGAAAGAAGGGAAAAGGATATATTAATGTACATATGCAGGATAGTTTGGTTATTTGTATTGTTGACTTCTTTTTTTATTTATTTTTATTTTTTTTTTTGTATTGTTGACTTTTGATGGTCTTTTGAAAGGAACAGTTAATGCTTAAACATTTTTTCTTTATTTTTTCCTTTTAAATTTCTTACAACTTTTTTTTAAACCAATTTTGCAGGTTTATATCTGGTTACCTAAACAACTAATTTGAAGATAACATTATGTAATGTAGCAAACATTGTTGAATTCCTACTACTTTAATGAAATTTTGCCATTTTTTTAAAAAAATGAATCCTACTGAACAGATGCTCCTTTTCGTTTTGTAGTACTAGGTATTGAACAGGGTGTTCTACCACCAAGCTATGTGTCCTAGACATTTTTCTTTTCTTTTCTGTGTGTTTTGTGTAGGGTCTCACTATGTATCTCAGACTCCTAGTGATCCTCCTGTTTTAGCCTCCACAGTACTGGAATTACAGGAATGCACCAACCATGCCCAGACTTGGTCACAGGCTCAGCACGCCCAGGGGCAGGGCTGGTGGGGCATGTGGTGCCAGGGACTGAATTCTGTTCCCTGTGCTTGCCTAAGCAAGTGCTTAGTCCACTGAGCTATCTTGCCCACCCTCCAGCCCTTTTTATTTTGCAAGAGGGTCTGGCTAGTTCCTCAGGCTGGCCTTGAATTTATGACCCTCCTGCCTCGGTTTTCCTAACAGTTGGGAATACAGAGATATGCCACCATGCCTGACTCTGAATGGCATCTTAAAAGATATCCACGACAAACTAGTGTTCTAACAGAACTAAACTAAACTAAACATCCAAGCCAGGCGTGGTGGTGCACGCCTGTAATCCTAGCACTTGGGAGGCTGAGGCAAGAGGATCAGTGTGAGTACAAGACTAGCCTGGGCTATAAAAGTGAGTTCAAGGACAGCCTGAACTGCAGTGAGACTCTGTCTCAAAAAGACAAACAAAGAAACAAACAAAACAAAAAAACTATATAAATATTTTTTCATGTATTCCTATTGTTAAATTTAGCAATTATTTGGAGAACATGTTATAGTATCTATTTGGTGAGTTAAAAAAGAATCTGTTGGGGCCAACGAGATGGTTCAGCAGTCTAAAGCACCTGCTTAGGAAAGCTTAGGCAACTGCAGGGACCACAGTTCGATCCCTGGAACCACATGCTGCCCCAGGGCAGGGTGAGCTGGCAATAATAATAATAATAATAATAATAATAATAATAATAATAATAATAATATGAATGAATCTGTATTCACAATAACTTCATACAAATAATCTCACTGTGAGCAAGTGGAACCCACTGAGCTCAGGTCCTTGCATTTGCCAGGCAAGCGCTTATTCTACTGAGCTATCTCCCCAGCCCGAGAGTAATGTATTTTAATATTTGCGTCCACAACCCAATCATAAGGAGTATGATCTCAATCCAAAATGAAAAGAAATGGCTATATACTCACGGTTCAGGATCTAAAGTATCATTTTTCTTTTTTTCAAACTGATCCTTGGAAATTGTCCTTGTTTTAAAAAAAAAAAGGAAAAAGAAAAATATTAAGTAAAATTTATTTGTTAAATATAATTATTGGGTCTCTGGAATAAGTTACAAGTAATTCCTTGAACAATAGCAAGTGATACATAGCTAAAATCTCAAGTAGATGTAACAACTATAAAATTTAATCCACACTACTCTATTATTCTATACATTCCACTACAATTTATTTTTCATACATCTACTTTTCTTTGTAGTTCTGAAGACAGAACTCAGAGCCTTAAGCATGCTAGGCAAGCATTCTACCACTGAGGTACACTCCTATCACTAATCCACAGGCCAAAGGATTAAATAAAAGGTCAAACATGCAGAATTCTAGTCATTTTGGTGTGGCTGTCGTTTGACTGTTAGGCTTGCTCAGGAGAGTTGTGGAGGAAGCATCTACATCACTGAAAATGGCTTCCCTAGTAGAGCTATCCTGCCTATGAGACATGGCCACTTTGTGGCCAATCATCCGACGTGGTCAGAAGCTTAAAGACTAGGGAGCCCAGTCTAGAGAAAGGAGAAAACTATAAAACACTAGCAGACAGGAACACATATGGAGGGCAGCAGGCTTTTCACGTATTTCAAAAACATACAGTAAATAAGTTGAACATCCTTTGTGGTTTTCCTTTTTCTTCTGGTTACTCTACCATTCAAAGGTAAGTGTCTGAGGACAGGCCTGGGAGGAAGAAGTTAACTCAGGGCAGGTTATGAGTTAACATGCCTGTCTACTGGAGCTAGTGAACAACAGTTACATCACCAGCAACATGGAGACACATTGATACTAATCTGTATTAGTTCAATGACTTACAGGATGATAGAACTGGGCATGGTGGTACATGCCTGTAATCCAGCTCTCAGGAGGCTGAGGCAGCAGGATCATCTCAAGTTTGGGGCCCAGTCAGGGCTACAAAGTGAGCTCAGGACCAGCCTAAACTTCAGAGCGAGATCCTGCCTCAAAAAGACTAAATATTTAAAAACCACACCAATGTTGTCATTTATTTATTTATTTATTTATTTATTTATTTGCGATACTGGAGACTGAACTCAGGACCTTGCACTTGCCAGGTATCTCCCCTGTCCAATGTTGCCCTTTAAATCAAACAAAAATGATGGTTTAAGTGGAAGATAAAGTCCAAGATAAAAGTTGGATTATTATGCAAAATGTACTTTGTGCTGCCATTTCTATGATTAAGGCTATTTGGTTTCTTAGATCTATATGAAAATTAAAATTTCCCCAAACAGGACTTGAACATGAGAGAAAAGTCATTCATCCAGATATCCATCCATCCATCTTCCCCTGAACTCATGGCAAGCGTTCTGCCTGTCTCCTGAGTGCTGGGATCACAGGTATGCATCACCATGCCTGGTGAAGAAATGATACTTTTGTTTCTTTTTTGAGACAGGACTTGTGTAGTTCAGGCTGGCCTTGAACTCACTATGTGGCCCATGCTGGCCTCAAACACATGGGAATCCTCCCAAGTGCTGTGATTACAGGTGTATACCACCAAACCCAGCTGAAAAAATAATTTTTTAAAAAATACATAAATGTCTACAGAATACTGAGTTAGCGAGACACTACTTTTTTTTTTTTTTTTTAAGAGTTCTAGGGAATTGAACTCAGTAGGTACTGAACTATATATCCTTAGTCCTTTCTGAGATGGAGTCTTGGTATACTGACTAGACTGGCCTCAAATTTGTAATCATTTTGCCTAATGGAATTAAAGGTAAGTGTGTTCAGCTAGACACTCATTTTTGTTTGTTTGTTTTGGCAGTATGGGAGACTAAACTCACTGTCTTAGTACTGAGCTATATTAACCAGCTCTTTAAAAAAATTTTTATTCTAAAATAGGGGCTCACTAAGTCTCTCTTTTTACTCTGAGTCAAGAATTTCACAAAGTTTCTAAAGCTATCTGCGCTGGGCTCAAACTTGTGATCTTTCTACTCTGTTCTCCCAGAGTTTTGGAATTATAGCTGTACACTGCTTTGCCCAACTTAGACTTTTAACGTTACTCTTCAAGTACAAAAGTGTATACAAATACATGTGTGTATGTGTGTGCGCGCGCGCGTGCGCGTGCGTGTGCGTGCACACACACACGTAGGCATAGTTAAAAAAAATACAATAAAGTCAAAATGGCAGACTCTGGCTTCCCTTTTAATCATGGACAAGAGAGCAAAATGAGAAGACAGTACTTACGTCTGGGGTTGTGAGGGGTCGTCACCCAGGGTCACATTCTCGCCCTGGATCTCTGTGAAACACTTCTCACAGAAATGATACCTGTCAGCAAGAAGGCCATACTTGGGTGAACTGGTCCATCATAACACACAGCCACCCAAGCAACGAAGCCACCAATCAGAGCAGGGCAGAGCACCACGACGAAGGGGGGGCGTTGTTGGTTGATTGATGGGTCAGTGAGGACAATGAAAGGAACAGGGGCCAGGTGGGGAAGGGTAGGATTAGAGAACAGGGAAGGGAACAAATAGCACAGACATAGAGGTAAGACGCAAACACCAGACAACACAGAGCAGAAAGCCAAGGCAAAGCATTGATTAGCATTCGGTCTCATTGCACACGTCACAGGCCATCATCACTAAAAACGACAGGCTTGGACCAGCTCCAAGATGCAAATGCTTTCAAGCAGTTATTAATACTAGGATTGCATGGAGCTTAAATTTGGGAATTTGAATTTTGTTACAAAATATATTGCCAGGGTTTGAGGCGGAAAATTTTACTTTGAACAGTCTGACAGAAAGACTTTAAAAAGCAATAGCTTTGTTTTTCAAAATGAAAAATTTATGTTTGATAGTAATTCAAAGGTTCTAGTATTAAGCCAGATCTTTAAATGTGTGATAATACTGACCACCCAGAACTGGTTATAATTTTTCCTGTTTTTTTTTTTTTTTTTTTTCTG
>PVKN010016109.1:0-18072 GCA_004027915.1 Capromys pilorides
CTCTCAAGGAAAGTTTGAACTTACTTTCTTGTTTCTCTTAGCTTTGTGTGCCCCCACACTTTGCAAGTAACTTCCTTGGAAAAGAGAACTCCATAGGCAAGACTCAGTGCTCTCTGAACCTCAATTTTCTCACAGGTAAAATGCAACTGGTCACTACCACAGGGGGTCACTACAGGACAATACAAGTAAAGCACTGAGTTTAGTGTGGAAAAACACAGTGAGTACACACTGTTGGGTGCTTCCGCAGGTTCATGAGAGAAGAAATAAGTAAGTTATACTGTATACTGTGCTTAGGAGGGCTAATGGAAGATTTCTAAAAGCTAATCAGATCCTAGGGAAAGAAAACATCCAATAGCAAGCTTCAAAGAGCTGAGCAAACAGACATATTGAAAACACTATGATTTGGAGGCACACAAGCAAACAGCGCCTTTCTTCATACTACTCATCGAGAGGGACCTAAATGCAGCACCATCTTAGTGACACAGCAATCTGAACTTGACACAAGGTCAGCTCTGCAGACTAACTGCTTCCTAACTAATCAGTCCCCAAAGTAAAATCATAATAATAATAGTAAAATAATAATAATAATAATAATGACAAAATAATTATAAATCATTCATTGTTCAGAGGGAATTTTCGTCTCAAATTTAGCATTCCATCATTTCTTTAAAGCAAGTCATGAAAACACATGAGCTTGCAGAGGTCATGCCTGCTTCCTTATAGCGGACCAGCATTTATCTTCTGAGGTAACTAGGATAGCTTTCTTTCTGGGTTTCAGACTGTTCCTTGGCTTTGAGTTCTTTTAGCTTCTTTTCATAGCAACTCAGGAAGTAATCGTCTGGTTCAATCCCTGTGTTCTTCAAGTTTTCCATGACTTTTTCCAGCCTTTGTAGTGAATAGGCCCCCTCAATCTTTCTTGTGTTCAGGTACAGAGTAAATTTCTGGAAGTCCAGGAGCTTATAGGTGTTCACTGCACACATATTCCTGATATTGCTAGTTCTGTCCAACTGAGGGAAAAATACCAATCCTGACAACTCCTCAAGGTCCTGGAGGCTCACTTGGAATTCAGTCAGCTGAGGCTGGAAGCCGATAGCTTCACTGGGCACCACAAAGGCCGCTAGTGCCAACGGTTCAGTAGACTCTGGGCTTCTGTGAGCCAGGATCACCTTATTAAGGTGGGAAGGGACTGCTACGTTGTCCTCGCCAATCACCTAAAAACAAAGCAGGCATATTAGCCACACTGACTTGTGCAAGCAGTTCCCCAGTGTTCCCTCAAAAGATTTATTAGCTATATTTCTAGAAATGCTCCTAGAAGCTACTTTACCTTATGCTAATGAATTAAAATTCAGCTGCCAAAGGTAATAACTAAAAACAAAAACGGAGATGATGAGTATATAAACAGGTCAACTTTGATCACATTTTTAAAAATAACACCACTCCAAAGAGCAAGAGTCACAGTCTCTGCTCTGTTTGTATGACAATGGACAAAGGGTTGCTATGAGTCAGTTCCAGTTTTAATGGACAAGAAAAGTTGTCATTTTCTTTTCATCTCATAATCAGAATCTGTTTCTTTAAACATTGAAAGGTCAAAACTGCTCGCTTGGGTACTCCTTGCTATAGAAATGAAAACATAGCTTTGGTTTATAAAATTTACTAGGGATCGAAACAAACAGCTTTGAGAGAAGTCAGATGCCACAGCAACACTATCTCTATTGTCACCTGGACTGTGGTCATTTTTTAAAAATTAAGTAAGTACAAATCTTTTTGCTCAGAGTCTTGCATATTTTTGGGCTATCAAACACAGAACTTCTGACATGCTGTCAAACTGAACACTCTGGAAAGGTATCCATACAATCAAGAAGCCACAGCCAGAGTCAGGCTAAGAAGATGACTGCCTATAGAGGCTGCCTGAATTAATGAGATAACATTATTATGAAACCTTTTCAAATTCCTTTCAATAGACAGCTAAAAGGCTTCAAGCCCTTACCTGTTGTCTAAAAAAGAAAAACTGAACATTCATTTACTTAATGGTCCTCAGTAAAATGATATAACCCAACTAAACTATGCTCATGGCACCTGTGCCCCTCCCAGATTCCTCCTGGTAAGAGCAGATTTCCTTTCCTGGTCGTACAGTCCTGCAAGCTGCAGGATTCCCTGTTGGGAACCCAAAGGAGGCAGAGAAATGAGAACTACAAAGCAGATCTTTCTGCTCTCCTCAAACTCCTACCTATGTGGCATGGAGCCTGGGAACTCCATGGCCATTTGCTATCTGTCTCATGACAGCTTCCACCGCCCTGACCAATGCAGGGCCGAAGGGAAGGCCCACCCATGGGAAGGGTTTCTCTGACCAGCTCTCTCTAAACTGACTGCTTTCATGCAGGAGAAGGTTTATGAAACTAGACAAATTACAGGCACAAAATGCTCATCCCAAAAGTTATGCATGCAGCTAGGAACATAAGCATACACATCAAGCAAACATGCACTGAAGGTGAACCTTATGGAAGTGCACAAGCAGCCCACAGATCAGCCATAGAAGCTAAGCCAACAAGGAAACTCAGAGGCCCTTGGTCCTGGTCCTGCTGGAAATGCAGAAAGAAGTGTAATCTCGGGGGCTGGGGAGATAACTCAGGGCACAAGTGCCTGACTGGCAAGTGCAAGGTCCTGAGTTTGACCCCTGGTTCCACAAAAAAAAAAAAAAAAACAGGAAGTGTAATCTGCCTGCTCTTGAGATACTACCATCTAGAGGGAGCTAATATTCACAGCTTCTCTGTAGGCAGACCACAGCTAGACATCAATATGTGGCATAGATAACAGCACTCCAGAGGCTCTGGGAAGGTGGGCACCAAAACTGAGACTACAGCAACAAAGAGTCACACTTCACAAGCAAGGGAGGCTGAACTAGGTTTCAAGGGCTCTTGGTGCCAACTGGGGACCCAACAGTTAAGCAAACTGTTGGCGCCACCTTGTGGGCATTCCTCAGCACTGAAGTACAGCTCACAGTAAAAAAGCTTTCCTTCCACACCATTCACTTGGGTAATTTCTCTCGTCGTGGACTCCTTGTACTGCAATTTTCCAAAGTAATTAACTGGTCATGCTCATTTGCTGCCAACAAGAGCTCCTAATTAAGATAATTAAATTCCTGCAAAAAAATAAAAAGCTTGACATTTTAAGTTCCATAGCTTTACTGTACTGAAATGAACTATTTTAGGTAGGTTTGTTTTTGATGATGGGAAGTGAATCCAGGTCCTTGGCCATGCTAAGCACATGCTGTACTGCAAAGCCTTTACTCTCAGCCCATGACTACCTAGAAGAAACCGCACTGACACGGAAATATCTACTAGGAACTGCAAGGTGCAGTCCTTTCAGACATGACCTTCTTAGGATAATTCAAAAAGTAAAAAACTATCACTAAAAATAAGTAGACAAAAAAAACCAAACCTGAGCTACCATCGCTTTTATGATTCAGTCATCTTTGTTCTCAACAAACAAACATCTTTAAAATGTCTAAAGCAGGAACCACCTCTACTTGGAAATATAAACCAGTTTCTTTTTTGAATTTAAGACTTAAGACCAAAATAAATAAATAAACAAACAAATAAATAAATAAGACTTAAAACAAAATTCAACCTTAATATATATTTGAGGGCTATCTTCTTGGTAGAAAACTCCAGCTACATAACAATTTTTTCCACTTCTGAAAAAACAAAAGCCCTCTAGAAAACGTTCTTGGACACTCAGCCAAAGAGTGCAGTGGGCTAAAAGCGCAGAGACCTCACTGGTCTCGAGCTGAAGTCCGGACCACCCTCATCTTGTTTCTTTAGTCAGCAATCCTGAAGCAGCCTACTGGTAGAATTCAGATTTCAAAATCTGAAAGACCAAGGTAAAAAGGTAGATGTCATTCAAAAGACAGGATGTCAATTGAAAAGGGAGGTATTACAACAGGACAATGGAGAAACATGGCATCAAGGAAGATTAAAACAGTGAAAGGTCAAAATGGTTTTCAAGAAGAGAAATCAAATTAGGCACAAATAAAGTCCGAACAAATGCCTTCTTGGGCTTAACCTAAACAAATCCTTAGTATCAACAGATCAGCAACAACCCTTTCAGCTGAGATTTAGGAACAAAAATATCTCACAAAGAATCTTTGCTGCTGTGGGATTACCCCAAAGCACCAAACTCTTCTCAAGACTAACAAAAATGGGAAATCCCCTGGGATGACAAGAAAATACAATCTATGTAAGAGCACTAAACTGGCACTCATTTGTGACCTGAATTAAGTTTTCTCATATGCTGGCCTGAGCTTGTTTTCTTCCATCTAAGAGACATAAATAATAATAACTTACTTCTGTCCCCACAACCAGAAGAGAATGGCAAGAAGCAATACTCAAGCTAAGCCCATCATTTTTAGCATTACATGTATGATTACTGTCCCTTCAAATAACTATTAAGCAGCATCTTGAGGAAAAAATAAGTTCCTAGTAAAATCAGACAAATATAACTGGTGACATTCCCCTAGTAAGACAAAAAAGGAAATTCCAAAAATAAAACTGCTGGGGCACATCAAGAGACCAAGCCCTTTCACAGTTACGCTAATCAAGTGAGAGAAACCATGGGAGTTTGGTAAATCAGGAATCTGTATTTGAGAAGGTAGAAGAGAACAAGAGGGAACCATCTGGAGGAGAAAAGTCATGAAGGAATGTTGCCACTGTCTTGTCATCTGCAGCCCCAGCACATGCTGGTGATGCTGCTCAAACTCTGGAAGCCACACAAACACCATACTCTCAGACTATGGGCTACCCCCTGCTAGGCAGAGTAGGGGTCAGGAAATAACCAGTAACTTCTTTTGCAACTAAGGCAGATATGGAAATAAGCTTTTCCTAAATATAAAACAAGAGACTTAAAAAAAAAAAAAAAGTACTCCTCTACATCCATCACATTATGCCTGAAGATTCCTGGGGGCAAGTTTTCAATTTCCTCCCCCTGTAAAGGCAGAGTTGGTAGAAACATGAGCAGTGCTGCTAGAGAAGGAGGATATCAACTAAGTACTTCTAACATCACCACCACCACTGTGTCGTGACATCTGCAGTTCACTTTCTTGTCAGGTCATTCCTAATGTTCATGCCACAATCTTCAGGTATGTTTCACTTGTCTGGAATCAATGTCTTCTTGAAACAGGCACATCAGAGAAAGCACACAGACGACCTCAGTTACAATAAAGGAGTGAGTCTGATTAGAGCTGTCAGACTACTCGCTTTTGATAAAGTCACTGCTACTCCTCTTCCCTCAGGCTCACATTCACTCAAGTCCCATGATGCTGAGATCCTCTCCCACATATTCTCGGAGACGTTTCTGCCTGGCTGGAAGGAATCCTCCTTATGGCCCATTTTCTGCATGCTAGCAAATATTACTTGTACCTGCTCTCCACCCACACCATCATTTATTACCTGTTGGCCTTAAGCTTTTTTACATCAAGATCACAAGAGATTTTTATTGTAGACTTTTGAGAACCTGTAGAACAATACTATGAATGATTGGTGACCCTCTTCAAAGGCAGCAACTGCAAGGCCCATGTCTGGATCTCTCCCTTGATAACTGCTAGCTACATTTACTCAGACTTGACCTCTACGATGCTGTTTCCTCGTCTATGAAAGGGTTACAGAGGCCTGACTGAGACCACATATACACAGCTACTTACATACTGCCTGGTGTTCGTGGTCCCTACTCAATGCCAGTCCAAGTACTTCCCTTCATCTGAAGGATGAACACAAACACAATTCACTGCCTGTATTGAAAACACTGGGTATGTTCTCCTAAAGTAAGTTTTACAGTATAGCTGTAAACAAGCAGTAAACAGGAAATGGCTATGCAATACAACAAAACCCTTTCCAAGCATAATTGTAAGGCATTCCCTTGGAGACAGGAATTCATGATTCAAACTATTTGTTCCTTGTGAGGAACAAACTGATCTCGAAGGCTGTGCAATGCTATTACCGCTCTCCACATCAGAAAAGGACATAATTTTATCTGCATGTTTTATAATGAAATACCTACTTTTAAAAGGCCCTGCTCACCAGAGAACAGTCTGAATTTTTAGCTGGGCACTCAAAGTGTCTGTTACCAGGCAATGACCTTTCCTTCTGCTTTTGTCTCCTCCCAATGTGAATACGCTAACTCAAGTTTCTCAGCATGTACACTATCTCTTCCCATTTCTTCTCCTTATCTAGGCTTCCCTTTTTCTTAGCAAAATTCTTGACAAATACAAATGGGGAATAGGAACAGCTCCTGAGAGACAGGAGGGGTTCCGATGGGCTACTCTCCTTAGTAAAATTCTCCCAAGTGTTATGCATATGTACTTTGTATGAAGAGCACAGCAATGTCTTTACTATACACTTCTTAATATTACATGTGAGTACACATAAAATTTGGGCCTATTTAAAAATTTAGAGTGGCAAAAAGTTCAAGATAATTTTGTCCATTATGTACTAACAGACCGTATACTTTGTTTTGCTGCTAACAAATACGCTGAAGAATTTTAGATTTAAAATTCTATTTGAAGTTTGACCTAAAAAGTAATGACAAATTTAAGCTATGTTACATTTTTTAAAGAGAATAAAATATTTTAAAAACAATACAAATGACACTTTCAAAACAAGATGACAGGAAATTAACAGTTGTTATATGCATAATGCTGTCTTCAAAGTAGTTATTCAGATTACCAGAGAGAAGTATGTAATATTTTTGTTTTGTTTTTTGTTTTTTTTTTGTGGAACCAGGGATGGAACTTGGGACCTTACACTTGCCAGGCAGGCACTTGTGCCCCTGAGCTATCTTCCCAGACCTAGGCATGTAATACTGATCAAACAAAATTAAGCTTTAACTATTCTTTTCAATAAACCAACAGAAATCAACAGTACAATTATCTTAGCTATTAAAGCTTATTATCATAGAAAACTCCATTAGTGAAAAAAGTCACTTTAATATGCTTCTGAGAAAGATAAATGCTTCGACTTTCCAGGGATATGAATTATGGTCAGCCTTCCACTTTACATATGCACATAAAAACACAACAGAGCTGTCTGCCTTCTTCATGACCAGGGTCTGGACACCCTCACCTTTTTTAAAAAAACACAAGAATACAGAAGATGGGAAGGACAGAAGAAAGTTCCTGACAGGGACCACTAAAGGCAAGAGAATGCATGCATACCAGGTTCCTCGGGGCTCTCTTTTAAAAAGCTAAAAATAAACATGGTGAACACATATGATAAGCTAAATAGCAGAACAAACACTCTGGAATCAACTTACTATCTAGATATTCGTTTCTAAATATCAATCGTCACTAAGAGGGACCTAGGGCTCCTTAGAGAAATGGCTGATGCTGGAGTTGGGCCAAGATGAGCCTGAAACAGCTTTATGCCAGAAAGTAGGAAATCCTAAAAAAAAAAATCCTGATGAGGCAAAACAATACAAAAGGCAACTTGAAGGGAATCCCAGGAACCAAATCATGGCAATCTGAGCATCAAGATGAATAATCACAACAAAAAGATAAACACTGAATAAAATCAAGAATCCAGGCAGCTATGCTGATAACAAATTAGAAGGAAAAGACCTAAGACTGGTAGGAGAAATCAGAATTAGAAAAGTCATACTTTGTCAATACTATAGCAACAACTATTTCACACAAGAATTATCAACAGACGCTCAAATGGGTGGGTGAGAGTAGAACACAGTCTCAAAGTATTTCTACACATTGCTTATGAATTTCAAGGGGAAAAAATGGTGAAGAAATTTGGCAGACACTGCCAGGCGTGGTGGTGCATGCCTACAACCCTAGCGCTCAGGTGGCTGTGGCAGGAGAATTGCCACAGCCACTCATTATGAAGCCAGCCTAGACTACATAATGAGTTCAAGGTCAGCCTAGGATACATAGCAAGATCCAGTATGAAAACTAAAAAAGAAATCTGGCCCAAATTATAGTTTATCTCATAGATACTATTTGAAATTATTTGATATAGGACTGTGAACATTACCTGATTTCAGAATAACTGAAGTTTGTTTTTTTTTTTGTTCTTTTTATGCTATTCACTTTGATGGTTCTGAGAATGTAAACAGTAAAAATATTTACTTTGTCATGATTTTTTAACTCCAGACAGAGAACCTGAGGTACAGAAACTCACTAGAGGCCTTTAAGTATTTAAAAACTTGGTAATATTTAAAAGTGATTAAAAAGAGAATAAGTAAAAACTACTTACTCAAAGAAATTAAGAATGAAAGATGACTGCCAGGTTGAAAAAACAGGAAAGAAAGGAGAAAATAATCAAGACTGTAGCCTAAAGTGTGCCACAATGTGTCTTCCTACCACATGACAGGTACTTGAAGATTTGCTGAAGTAAAGATTTGCCAGTGTAAGCAGAGACAGGTCCCATAATTTAACGCACATAAAGAAAGGTAGCGATAGGGGCTCAGAGGCCAGGATCTGAGAGGAATAAAAGATCTAGACCACCGGTAAAGCTTTAAAGTGAAAACAAAAAGACTTACTGAGAATACGCTCTGCAGGAAGCTGATCTTGACTGACTTTCACGGCCCTGACCGGGACAGCCTCATAGCTGCCTGAACACAGCTCAATGCTATACACTGATAAACTAAGAGACCTAAGCTAATTCTATTGCATAGTTTTAGACACCCCAATGTAATAAAAGCTCTGATACAGAACGGATATGTCTTTGTATATATTTAAACTCTGATCACTTCTCACTCTGAGTAACAAATTACCTACAGGAAGGTAATTTAAAATAAGTAAATGCCCTAGTGCCCATAAACCTCCCAGGCACTAGTTTTAGCATCCACTGATTTCTGCCTGGATCATCTCTTAGTATGACATCTGCAAAACAATTTTCAAAAATTTCATTCTTGTAAATTTATTTCACACACTACAGTGAGTATAATTTCTCCCTGCACCCCATGTATGTACTTACTAATACAGATTCTTGATTCTCTAGGTTTAGAACCCATTTTATTTTGTTATGCAAACAGCTCCTTCAAGCTGACTTCTGTTTCTCTAACAGGTCTGGACCAACCATCTGAATACTCCTTCACTTTCTGGCAAATGTTCCATTTTGTGCTTTCCCTGTACCAACCCTAGAATCAGCCATTTCTCTAAAGTGCTGAGTCCTTTTGGCAAGAGATTAAGAGATTATGGGGATGGTGTTAAAGATCAAATCCAAGATCTCATGCTTGTTAGACATCGCTGCTATCCCTGAGCTATGACTCCAGATCTTTAAATTAATTTTTTTTTAATTATTAAGACAGCATTTGGCTATGTAGCCAAGGCTGGCCTCAAACTTGCATGAGTTTGAATGCTGAGATTATAGGTGTGCAACACCACGCTTGGCATAAATTTTATTTTTGAGAAAGGATCTTACTAAATTAGCTATGCTGTCCTTCAGCTTGTGATATTCCTGGCTCACTTTCCCAAGCTGCTGGGATTATAGGCATGTGCCACTATATCTATCAGGAGGCAAGTTTGTAGAAATTAAAATGTGGCCTATGGGGCTGGCCAGATAGCTCAGTGGATTAAAGCACCTGCTTGGGGAGGTGCAGAGACCAGGTTTCCATTCCTGGTGTATTAGGCTGGCCCCACCTCTGAGGCACGCTAAGAATGCCATTGTCCATTGAGACTGGGCATAGTACTGCGTGCCTATAATCCCAGCGCTTGGGAGGCTGGAAACAAGAGAATCACTGATCCAATCTACATAGTGAGACCCTGTAGACCTTGTCCCCATTAAAAAAATAATAAAACGTGGCCTCAGAGTATGCTCATAAATAATAGCACATTGGTATCAGTACTTCTAGGCATTTGTTTTGTTTTTCTTTTTTCTTATTCTGTAATAAGGACAGGGTTTACGGGGTCTACAGGGTCTCACTATACAGATCGGACTCGTAGTTATTCTCCTGTTTACAGTTTCCCAAGTGCTGGGATTACAGGTACACACAACCATGCCCAGTCTCAATGGCCTTCTCAGTGTGTCCCAGGAGTGGGGTCAGCACTTCACAAAGGGGACTGAAGCCCAGCTGCGGTGCTCTGCCTAAGCCAGGGATTTGGTCCACTGAGCTATCAAGCTGGCCTTACTAGGCCCTTTTAATAGAAACAAATTGAAGGTACATTTTTGTGTTTTTTTTTTTTTTTTTAATGAAACAAATACTTTTTTTTTTTTTAAATTTTATTTATTTGTTTGCTTGTTGTGTTTGTTTGTTTCTTTATTTTTTCATTTTGTGACTGGCTCAGCCTGCCCTGGTGGTGGCGCTGGAGCAGCATGTGGTGCCGGGGATCAAACCACAGTCCCCGCAGTTGCCTGAGCCCTCCCAAGCAGGCGCTTTAGACCACTGAACCATCTCGCCGGCCCTTTTGTGTTATATTTTTAAAAATTCTATCCAATATAAGAGAAACAATACATTCGACTACATTAGTTAATGGAACAGCTAAAAAGAAACATCCACACAAAAACTACAGTGAAATGCTCTGAAGTATTACATAATTTTTCTCCTTAAATTTTGTGTGAAATTTCCACCTCTGCAGTAAACTAGTCAACTCAGTTTCAATTTATCAAATCAAAGCACATATAAAACTGTAACTGTTTCATTTCATGTTTAAGCCAAAGACTCTTCTAGTAATGAGAATATAAAATTTAACAAAGCCCCAGGATAACTGACATTTGAAACAACAAAAAAAAAAATAGCCATTTTTTCTAAGATTATTTTTTAAATGCTAAAATTAAACTAGTGAGTTGATCAGAGGAGAGAAATTAATGAAAGAAGAGATCTAAACTGGATTACTTTACAAATACTAGTTCCTAGGGCTGCAGGGATAGCTCAGAGGTACTAAATGCCATGCCAGCCACTGAAACTGGGCTTGGTGGTGCACACCTGTAATCCCAGCACGGGGGAGGCTGAGACAGAATGATCTCTGCAAGTCTGAGCTGCATTGCTCAGATAAATTGAAACTGAGTTGACTAGTTTAATGCAGAGGAAATTTGAGACTCTGTACCAAATACATATATACATGCATACATAATTTTATTTTTTTTAATTTTTAAAAAATAAAAATACTGATTCCTTTGCCTCCTTCATACTCACAAATAATTCCCGTGAAGGTCCTTCAAATCAACTTTTCTACCACTTCCACCTAGCAAATAAAGGTACCTAGATTAACAATTCCTTGTGAGAAAAGGTAAGTGGGATATTGATTAAGATCTACACATCACAGCCCATCTGGTCCAGACAGGCTGAGTGTCCATCAAGTAGGACAGCACACTCCGAAGTGTCTTCCTAAATCTGTTCCTCAAGTTACAGAACTGTATCACACACTTTCTTCAGTGAACCTTTAACCTAATCTGCACTTACCAAGTGTCTAGTTATTCCCTCCAAGTACACCTCCTCAAGAACTTTCCCACTGAGTCACGCATTGCCTCTTTTACTTTCCCTGGTACCTCTTCTTCAATCTGCCTTGTCCTCTACCCCACATAGACCTCACTGTATAGGGCAGTGGGGGTAGACCTTTTAAGAGCTTTCAGTGATAACACTGAGCCCAACGTGTCACACATGCCATAGGTCCGCCACCACTGGTATAGGGTATGGTGTGTCACTTCAGTCACCACCGTTGCAGAAATCTCAGGTCTCTCCACCACAGTGACAGCCAGCATTCCACTTCTCTGGTAAATACCTGCTCTTTGGGTGCATTCCTTTGTAAGCTGCCTAAGAATTCCCCAATGTAGTATGCTTTCACATACTTAGTATGCTTTTTTACACCTTTAATTTCTCTTCCCTTCTGTCTATAAAGCTGCTCAAGCATCTTGTGTGTGAAAAGCAACTTCATCTTTTAAAAATTCAAGTTTCTCAAGGAAAATATTTTTCTCCTGTGTAGTTGGGGTGGCAAGACAACAGAATACGGGAAACATAATTAATAAGATTATTTTATAGTATTTACCCAAAGAGTCAAATGCAGAAGAAGCAGATCTGTCCACACACTAGCAATCCAAAGAATCCAGCTGAGGACCTAGATCCCATGGCAATGTCCTAAAGAAGTCCAACTGAGGACCTAGAGCCCATAGCAATGTCCTCCTTGAGTCCAGCTGGAGGCCTCAGGCAAATCTGTATTGAAGATTTGCACTGGGAAGCCCCACAGGCCAGTGGTGGAAGCTAGAAAGTCTGTGCAAGTGGGATGAAGGATCTGTGCCAGCAGGCTGAGGGATCTGCACTGGAGCCAGGAAGTATGCTCAAGGGAAGTACACATGCTCCCCTAAAAAGAACTACAGCTATCCTCAGCAACAGTGAGGACCAAAGTTCCTCCCAACAGTGAAAACAGTTGAGTTACTATCAGGAAAACCAGTGTGATAGCTTCTCCTGGGGAATCAACAGCACACCCTCTTCCCCTCTAGTTCTTTCACGCTGTTGGTAATAATCCTCGGGTGGGCCTTCCAGCACCATGCTGACTCAGTTCAGCTGAGTGTTACAAAGTGACCATCAGTTAATCCACCACACAACCCATGTACTGAACTCACTGCAGTCCAGCTGTTTTCCTCCTTCCTCACCCAAAATAGTTACTCATGGTTAGTCTCGCCTGTACCCCTTCTCTTCATCATGCCCAATGTCTCAATTCAGCCCTTACCTGTCCTCATGTGGACTACTATGGAAATGTCCTCACTCATTTTCTTACATCTAATCTCTTTTATTAATGTCCCTTTCTCATCTACCTTTCTGCACACTGCAACCAGAATACTCTCTATAAAAGTCAAAACAAATCACAGTTCACCATGCTGAAAACAAATCTATGGCTTCACAGTGCCTTGATCCTAGAATACTAAGTCATCTATTATCTGGCCCTGTCCTGCCTGCTATAGGGATCCCTCTCCTGAGCCCTCTCTTGTACCATGAGCTCCAGTCTATGAATGACATATAAACCCTACACCCAAGCTGTTGACAACAAAGATCCTGGCCCTGCTGCTCCACCCTTTGGAACTGCCATGTTCCCCTCCTGACTCATTTGACTCTACTTATCTATCAAGATCTAGCTGAAATATTTAGTCCTTCTCTAAGCCTTAAGAGCTCACACAAAAGTACTGACAAAGTTTGTCAGTACTTTTCATCTATACATTAACCCCAACTATGAAGTATTACACTTTAATGTATTTACTGCTAATATGTTTGGCCCCTTTTTTGAATTATGAGCTCCAGACAAGCCAATGGCTGCTTTGAACCTATCACTATGTCCTTGGTGGCTACAGCACCAATAGATGTTTAATAAGTACTGCTAAATAAATGAAATTAGAAAGCAGAGCACAAGGTAGAAGTATAACTTCACACAAACAACGTGAGCCCAAATGTCACAAGTACCCACCTGATAAGTAACTGTCTTCTTTCTGTCACCTTTAGTCTGAGGTAAGGTCAAAGCTCCAGATACTCTCCAAACATCTTCAAACCTTTCTGTCAGTTCACAACAGTATATTTCTATTCTGAAAAACAAACCCAGAAGTACAAGATATTTTCACAAACAGACATGAAAAGAAAAGCAGCACACCATCCCAGTCCCTAGGAAAGATATCAAGAATACTGCATTTGTGAAATTAACTTCAATAAGAACATACAAAATAGAAATATAGATACAATAATTTCCCAAAAGTTTTACTAAAAAAAAAGTCACACAACATAACTATCTACTTTTCTCTGTGAACACTCGAGAAATGAAATTCTGTGAAAGCATTTTTCAAGGCTAGAGGCATGACTCCATGGGGTAGCATATAGCCTGCCCGCGTGTGGCCCACGGTTTTACTCCCGGATCGCCTGCTCCCAACACACAGTGTAGGCCAGTTTGTAAATAAACATTTTTCAGGAGAATTATGTCATTCAGGCCCAGGGAGATAGCAGTCTAAGCACCTGCCTGGCAAACACAAGGACCCAGGTTCAATCTCTGATACTATATGCCATGCCAGCCCCAGAACGCTGGGTGTGCTATTCCAGCCACCAAAACTGGGCATGGTGGCACACATCTGCAGTCCCAGTGCTGGGGAGGCTGAGACAGGAAGATCACTATGAGTCCAAGCTGCATAGTGAGACGCTGTACTGAATAAATAAATAATAAAAGAAAAAAAAATTATGTCATTCCAACAACCTAACAAAAATAGCCCCACTATAGGACAACTAGTTTTACTTTGATATTTCCTATACAATTCAATATTATATTAATTGTATGGATAAATTTCAAGAAATAAAATTACTGAATACATATTTCAATGACTTAATTATAAGTAGAGCTTGTCCTAAATATTTTAAATAGGAATAAAGGCTTTCTAGGTTCCAAAATGTAACAGTTTTACAATAATCTTTACAAAAGTGGAATTAATCATTTAAAAACATTTTTTGGGGGTGGGGCTGGCTCAGCCCATCCAGAGGACAGGGCTGGCATGGCATGTGGTACAAGGGATCAAACTGCGGTCCCCTGTAGCTGCCTAAGCTTGCCTAAGCAGGTGCTTTAGACCACTGGGCCATCTCACTAGCCCTAAAAACTTTTCACGTGAAATTTACCAGATTATAATGGCAAATTAGCTGGGCGTGGTGGTGCGCACCTGTAATCCCAGCACTTGGGAGGCTGATGCAGGAGGATCAGTGTGAGTTAGAGACCAGCCTGGGCTACAAAAGTGAGCTCAAGGCCAGCCTGAACTGCACAGTGAGAATACTAAAAAAAAAAAAAAAAAGCCTCTTGGGCAAATAAAATCAGGCACATAGGACTGCAGTTCAAGTCCCAGCTTCACAAGCTACACCAGACCAGACTTTAAGGCAGACTGAACAAGCCAGAAAGAATAAAATGGCAAGTTATTTTATATGTATTTTCTTCACTTGATCTTAGCCAAAAAGACAAGAATATTTGCATCTTCTTACAATGTAGTTGAAAGAGCCCTCCTGGGACTGGGGCGATAGCTGGCAAGTGCAAGGTCATGAGTTTGAACCCCGGTCCCACCAGAAAAAAAAAAAATGAAAGAGAACTCCCAATGAGAGATAATACTACACCTCAGTTTCTTATCTAAAATGTAGTATCAAATGATCTTATAACATATATGCCTAATATATACTACTTTACAAGGTAAAATTTTCCTGCCATAAATTCATCTCTTAAGAAAAAAAAATGTTAAATGTTCCTAACGGGAAGTAATCTCATAATCCAGAAGATGGAAAGAAAATTCAAAAGGGAAAATATCCCCGGTCTCCAAAAAATAATTTGCAATAAAAGAAAGAATGATCTACAAATTAAAAAGATTTAAAGAAATGTATCAACCAATCTAGGTACAGTAGTCCCTTGCTATTTTACAGTTCAACTTCAAACAGATTCACTATTTCACAGATTTTCAAAAAATATTAATCCAAATTATTTTTATCTTTTTTTAAAACTTTATCTATGGCCAGCTCAGCCAGCCCTGGGAGTGGGACTGGCGTAGCATGTGGTGCTTGAACAGCAGTCCCAGCGTTTGCCTAAGCTTTCTTAAGCAGGTGCTTTAGATTGCTGAGCCATCTCGCCAGCCCCTAATCTAAATTATTTATCATGGATTTTTTGCTATATTGTGAGATTTTGCAGTACCATATAGTACGCATTTGTTGTGAAAATTATGTAGGTTTACAAGTTTAGAAAATGGTTATGAACAACAAAAGTGTTTAAAAGTGTGGGGAAGGTTTATAGGAGAAGGGCTTATAAAGCCTTAAAATACATATACTTACTAAAATAAATGTAATGTCACTACTGTGTTGGTTTCACTTATTGTGGGGGTGTCTAGAACATAACCTCCACAATAAGTGAGGGACCACTTTATATAGAGGCCTAATTTAAACCAACCAACCAACCAACAAAATCTAATCAGAGGAGCATGACTATTTGAAAACTAGTAAAGAGGAATTGCTATTCTTTACTTTAGGGGCAACAGGAGTTCAGTGGACCGCCTCTTACAAGAATTCTTTGCCAAGGTCCCACAAGATAACTCAGCAGACTACAGCACCTGCTTAGGCAAGCGCAGGGATGTGGTTCGATACCTGGCATCACATGAGGCGCCAGCCCACCCCCAGCCACAGAATCTGGGAGTGGGGCAGGGCACGCCTATAATCCCAGTGCTGGGGAGGCTGAAAATAGGAGGATCACCACCAGTTCAAACTGTGTAGTGCGACCCTGTAACAACCACATACATTAAAATAATAATAATAACAATAATAATAGCAACAGAATTCAATGCAGGAGAAAAGGGAGAGGAACCAGTGAAAAAGAACTAAGATGCAGCACACACACCAGCACCTCACAAGTACAGTGATCATTATGTGCTACAAACATGGACTAGTAAAAACTAAAACCCCCCCAAAAAATCTTTATTTTCTAAAAATACGTTGAAATATTTATGAATCAAACTAGTTGCAACCTGAGTGGAAAAAATGAGGGCATGTAGATGAAACAATTGTGGCCATAACTGACGACCACGGTTAGCGGAGAATGACGCCCTCTTAAATTATTTCACACCATAAAATACTCTATGAGGAAAACACAGTAACCTAAAAACCTCCATCAGTGCTCATATTACATGTCTAAGAGATCACTTCAGAGGCTTATTAACAGTATCAGGAAAATACAGATCCAGATGACTTCTGTTTTCTCTTCACTTTTTTTTGTATTTGGTACAGGATCACAGGGTCTCACTACACAGATTGGACTCACAGTAACCCTCTTGTTTTCAGCCTCCCAAGTGCTGGGACTACATGTAAGTGCCACCATGCTGTCTCAGCGTGCCAGGCTGTGTGCATGTGGGGGGAACCGGCACGGCACCCTGGGGATTAAACCCCACCACTGTACTCTACCCAAGCAGGCACTTTAGTCTGCTGAGCTATCTAGCCAGCCCTTTGTCTTCTCTTTTGAAACAGGTTCTCATCATGCAGCTCAAAATGGCTTAACTGTGTAGCCCAGGCTAGCCTAGAACTCCCAGAGATCCTCCTGGCTCAGCTACCATGTAGGATTATAGGCATCTACTACCACACCCTGCTCAGATGATTTTATAGATGGGTTTTATTAAAAGCTAGCTAATGAAGCTAGGCATGGCACCACATGCCTTTAATCTCATCACTTTCAAAGGCTTAAACAGGACTGTGAATTATGGACAACTTTGGGACTTAATGAGACCCTTTCTCAAAATATAATTTTGCTATAAAAGGACTAGGGATGTAACTCAGGGCAAAGGTTCAATCCCCAGGATCATTAAAAAAATAAAATAAAATAACACCTAGTTAATGGTTACATGGAACTTTACCAGCACTTTTTCTTAAAAGCTCGGGAATATCAGAATATAAGAAAACTATCAGGTATGATGGCGCATGCCTGTAATCCCAGAAGGCTGAGGCAAGAGGATCACTTCAAGTTTTGAGGGCAGCCTCAGCTACAAAAGTGAGTTCAAGGCCAACCTATACAGCAAGACCCTGTCTTAAAAGGCAACAGACAAAAAACTTAGGTGCCTTCTCTAGACACATTCAAAAAGATATTACTGTCTCAGGTATTAACAGGATTGTAGTTTATTTCAAAACTCACTTTCATGGGCCAGCAAGACAGCTCAGCAGACTAAGCATCTTCTTAGACAAGTGCAGGGACTGGGGCTCAATCCCGGGCACCATATGCCATGCAGGTCCCACCCCCAGGCGCCCTGAGCTGGCCACTGAGACTAGGCATGGTGGCACAAGCCTGTAATCTCAACGCTGGGGAGGCTAAAACAGGAGGATCACTATGAGTCCGAGCTGCGTATCGAGACCCCGTGCCACATACATTTAAAAAAAAAGAAAAAAGAAAAAAATCAAAGCTCACTTTTGAACAGCAGCAAAAACAAAACACAAGCTGTATTTTGAAGTCCGCTCTCCCAGACTACACTCCCAAAGTACAACAATGAAAATGATCCAAAGGCCTTGCTTTCAGTAGGGTTAGCATCTTGAGAGTAAACACAAAGCCAGGGGCTGGAGAGATAGCTCTGTGGCACAAGTGCCTGCCTGGCAAGTGCAAGGTCGTGAGTT
>PVKN010016110.1:0-18073 GCA_004027915.1 Capromys pilorides
GAAGAAACTCTTCAAATGGAAAGAAGAACTATGGTCAGCAAAAGGAAGAAGGAGTGAAAAAAAAAACAATGATTTAGAAAAATGATAAAACAGAAACAAATCTTTGTAAATAGAGAGAAGAAAATAGGGTTAAAGGGAAGAGATGGAATTGGTGAAAAAAGGGAATCAAAATATATCATGTACAGGAACAAGGTCCCTATGGTGGGTATGATCATTATGTACATCTAAAATGTACCAATAAACTTAATTTTTAAGTCATTTTAGAAAAATGAAAATGAAAACTACAAGACACAAGTCTAAATTCTTTTTATTCTTCTCCCAGAACATAATAATCTTGGGCCCAGGGATGGCCAGATAGCTCAGTGTACTAAAGCACCTGCTTAGGCAGAGCACAGGGCCAAAGCTTCAATCCCCAGCACCGCAGACCATGCCCACCTTGCCTCTGGGACCGATAAGACACCCGAACGAAACTGGGAGTGGTGGCGCATGCCTGTAATCCCAGTGCTTGGGAGGCTGAAAAAGGAGGATCACTATAAGTCAGGTCTACATAGTGAGACCTTGTGGACCCTGTACTAAATACATAAAATAATAATAAGCTTGAGAATTCCCTTTCACTTACAGGGATGGCTTCAGCTTTCCCTTTTTATTTGGAAAGAGTCCTCTTGCCACTATGAACATACCACTTTCCAACCTATAGACTATGAGTGGATATTATTATATTGTGAGTAGCCCATCCTCCCTCACCCACAAAACCAAGTTCTAGACACAGCTTTCCACCAGCAAAAGTGCATGCATATTCCCACTTCCAAACTGTAGTGCCGCTCTCTTAAGGACCCCATTCCAGTGTGTACTAAAATTTCTGCCTAATAAGCACTTGCCATGCTTCTTTAAAAAATGTTATGGTCTTTAAGTAAATCTATTTTCCTACAAACCCTTCTTTACAGCAGAGTAGTACATCATTGTACACAAACACCACATTTCTTTTACTTATTCATCTGTTGATGGACACATAACTCTGCTTTCAAGAGTTAGCTATTATGAATTGTGCTGCTGCAAACATGGGTGTGCTTGCATCACTGCAATATGATGTCTTTGCCTCTTTAGGAAAATACCTAGAAGAGGAATAGCTGGCTTAAATGGAATCTCTAGTTTTAGCTTCTTGAGGAATTTTCATACTAATATCCTTACCAGCTGTACTAGTTTACATTCCCAGTTGCCTACTTTGGTTTTGGGGTGCTAGAATCTCCTTCTAGAGATGTTTTCTAGACTCTTTCTGTCCAGAGTGAAGAGTTGATCAAGAAAACTGCAAATGGTAGCAAAGTTTCACTAAAAATAGGAAAGGATACAGGTTCTTCAGAGTGAGTTTGGGCCAAGTAAAGGCAGGAAAGCCAGTGCACCCTGCAGCATGAGGAGGAGCTACTGGAGAGAGCACTTCATGGTGACTGTCTCTTTCTTGTATCGCCCACACCTCAACGATAGAATCTGACTGATGTTCTCAGGCTGACATCAGTGCTAGGCCATCGCACTGAAAATCGTGGGCTGGGGATATAGCTCAGTGGCATAAGGGCCTGCCTGGCAAGCATAAGGTCCTGAGTTCAATTCCTGGTATCACAAAAAACAGAAAGATAGACAGACAGAGAATATCTGCTCAAGTTTTCACTAGAAACCTATGTGCAGGGCTTTGGGAACTGTTCCCTGCATATATCCTGGTATTTGTAACTAGCAGGTCACACTTCTTTCCCCAACCAGCTTTGCAGCTTCCTAACCTCTTCTCTCACCACCAGTGACATAAAAAGGTTCCTTTCCCTGGCATCCTTGATAGTATTTGTTATTATTTAGATTTCTTTCAAAGCCTCTTTGCCTATGGGTAACTTCAATACAAAACTGTGATTTCTATAGCCATCTCCGTCCTCTTTCACAGCTCACTGGCTGGGGCTTAGTGCTTCTAAGGATATTGCATTTGGAGAAAAAGATACTCTAGTCTAAAACTTCAAAGTATGACCATATATATGTACCACCATGATCACAGTTCCACAAACATGGAAGAATGAAGTCACCAGGGAAAAGAGGTTAGGGGAGTTTTGTTAGAAGTAATTATAAAAACAGCTCAGGTTTCCAATAGAGATCCCAAGTGGGAAATGACATGATGGCCCCTCAATCTGAGCTAATTTTAGGCAAGCAGCACAGGAATTTCTCACTTGTTTAATGGCTCTGTGGATGTAAGATGTCCAACTAGAGCTCAGGTTTTTAAACTGGTTCCTCAACATGTAAACCGGGATCTTAAAAAAAAAAAAAGGTATAGACAGATAGGTCAGTGGACTAAAACGCCTGCTTAGGCAGAGTGCAACGGCCTGATGGGTTCATCCCCAGCATGCCCTGCCATGCTGTCCCCGCCCCTAGGGCACACTGATTGAGACTGGACATAATGGCACATGCCTGTAATCCCTGCCCTTGGAAAGCTGAAAACAGGAGGATCACTACGAGTCTGATCTATGTAGCGAGACCCTGTACTAAATAATTTTTTTTTTAAAGTTGGCAATTTGCATTATAATTTCCTCCGAACTCAAGAACTCAGCATGGAGGGGCCTCAACACCCCCTAAGAGAGAATAGGCTGCATTCCTTGTTACTTGAAGAACTTCATTCTTGGTCCAAAGTCCTAGTTCACTGCCTGTTCTTATTTTAATTCCCACTACTATGTCTGATTACTCAATTCTGTATCAGGCCCTTTCCCTAGCTACCTTCCACGCTTATAAAATAAATAAGCTATTTTCTATAAAAGGAAGACCAGTGGACCACTGGGGATCTGGGAAATTATTTCAGCACGTCTATGAGACTAAAATATCCATCTCATAATGTAATTTTATAAAAATATATTTCAATACAGTCATATGGTGAAATATCCAAATATATAATTTATAAATAGATAAATAATATAATATAATTTCATTACACTAACCTTAATTGGAATTGTCTCCTAACACAAAAATTGCTTTTAATGGCACAAAGTAATAAAACTGCTAGTACATAAGCACATATTAAGATAGGGGCATCAAAAAGCACTTATGGGGGAAAGCAATTTCAATTACTGCCCTTGATAAAGCACTCCAAAGTTATTAATCTTGTTAAATCTATCAGATGAAATGGACAGTACACATAAACAAGTTCTGCACACTCAATTAAAACAGCTCTTTCCAGGAAGTGCATTTGTACAGACAATTTCTGAGCTGGCGAGCCACTTTTCTCATGGAATACCACTTCATTTGGAAGAACAACTGACGGGCAAAATATGCTCATTCCAATTAGGGCACTTTGGCGTATGTTTTACTGAAAATAAACTGAGCCTTTAACCTCAAGAACAACTAACAATTATTTTATCATTGTGGCCAATGATAAAAAGAAAACTTTTAAGAGAAAATCAGGACAACTTGTACCCAACGCTGTGAGCTAAACATTTTACCAAAAGACCTTTCTAAAGAAATTGATGGGAAAGAAAGAAAGAAAGAAAGAAAGAAAGAAAGAAAGAAAGAAAGAAAGAAGAAAGAAAGAAAGAAAGAAAGCACTGATGGTAGGATAAACAAATATGATTTTTTGGATATTGTATACTGAAATGTGTCAACATTGAGGACATCTGCATAACTCATGAATTACTGTCTTCCAAATGACTAATGTATAACGTTACGAAATCCTTGCCTAGGTAAAAGCTAATCAGAGTAAGACGGGCCGGGCATGCTGGTACATGCCTGTAATGCCAGCATCTGGGAGACTGAGGGAGATGAATGATAAATGTGAGGTCAGCCTGGGCAATTTAGCTAGTTAGTATGGCCATCTCTCTAAATTAACTAATTAATTAATTAAATTTTAAGGGGTTGGATATGCAAAGTAAAGACCCTACGTTCAATCCCCAGTACTCTCCAAAAAATGTTTTCAGGCATACCAGTGGATTTTGATATAAAAATGTATGAAAGTACTGTTGTCATAGGACTGAGTTTGTTGGTGCCCAAGGCTGAAATAAAGAGTTTAACCCACCTTTTTAAACAAGTAATTTGCGGGTTCACTGACTCCCATCACAGAAAAACAATTTCAGGACATGTCAATAAGAGACAGTCGAGCCCCAGGGATATAGTTTGGTGTGGTCTTAACTTCGATTTTCTGTACAAAAAAAAAAAAAAGAGAGAGAGAGAGACAAAGACAGGCATGAGAAGGTTTAGAAATAAAGATACAGTAATGCCTGAGCTCACAAATCCTTCTGTTCATAAACTAACTGTTTGGCAAAATTTTGCTTTCACTCTCAAACTCCACATTCCAGTGATCAACCCTGGACCAGTGATGGACACTGTGTAGGTCTTCCCTGGTGACCTTGAACTGAGGTAGTAGGACAGCTAGGAACAGGAGGAGTCTGTCACTCCACCCTTCCATTTAAGTGTAAGTGGCACCCTATGGCTATTCATGGTTCCATTCTCCTAAGAGAGATGATGATGATGATGATGATGATGATGATGATGATGATGATGATGATGATAGCAACAAGAATCTAGGAGATCACCGGTGAAAGATTCACCGTAAGCAGAGATTCCAGTCTTTAAATTTGGAAAATTTCATTTATTGTCCTATATCTTCCTTTTTCCTGTTGCTGTGGCTACCTTTCCCATTATGTTCAATAGACGTAACTGCTTATTATATGCTACTGGGCATATGCTGGCCAGTTCTTTTTTTATTTTATTTTACTTTATTTTTATTTATTTTCCGCGGTACCAAGGATCGAACTCAGGACCCTGCACTTACCACGCAAGTACTTATTCTACTGAGCTATCTCCCTAGCCCCGCCAATTCTTTTCTTGTTGTACACAAGAACCTGGACTATTATAGGCCACTCAACTGGAACCGTTCAACTGTATATTCACATATATGGTCATACTTTTAAGTGTGAAGTGCCAGAGATCAGACTGATGAGACAGGGACATTGGAACCTGGGGATCTTGGCTGTGTTTTGAGGTGGTGGAAACTTGTGGAATTTTATCTTGGTCCTGTGCAGTTGGTGGTGGGAGTGTGGCCTGCCAGTCAAGAGATAAGGACCCATTCATATGGGAAACTCTAAAAGGGGAATGAGGACCATTTGTAAATAAAAAGAGACTGAGTAGACCCAGTCTGAGGTGAAAAGGAGTTGCTTCCCTCCCCCCACTTCTTCTCTGTTTTGCACAAAAATGGGAGAAATAATTCAACTGGGCTTGTGGTCCTGATGCTGCAGTTTTGCTTAAAAGTACAACTTTGAAAATTTAAATGTTGTTATCTCCTTTCTACTTAGTTTTTATTTCTTCTATTATACCTCGGTATGTTTTCTGGGGGGTTCTTGTACTGGGGATCGAACTCAGGACCTTGCACTTGCTAGGCAGGCACATAAGACCGCTGAGCTCTCTCCCCAGCTTCAGTATGGTTTTAGAATCCAGACTGCAGTTAACCTTGAAGAAGCTACCATTTTTCAAGTTTTAATGCCATTTTACCCAACAAGCTATTAAAGCACTTCTCCTTCATTCCAATTTATAATTCTATGAAGCCAAATTTTCTTCAAAACTCAACCAAGGCTGCACACTACCATAGTGTGAATACAGAGGTGCTGTCAGGGATAGGACCAATATAACCCAGGGTCTGGCAGATACTGAGGAAAGAAAAGCCAAGTCTACACCCAGTCATTGTAAGCAATGACCTTTACTGAGGATACCCGGAAGCTATACTTGGGGTAATTCATACTGAAAAAAAAAAAGTAGCGCAGACTGAGAAAGGTGCCCAGTAACAGAAAAGGCATAGCACATGGCAACAGCAGTAACATGGAGATGAAACCAGGCTTTCAGAATTGATTGATTGATTGTCTTTTTGAGACAGGTTTCACTATGTAGTTTGATCTGGCCTTGAACTCACTTTGCAGCCCAAGCTGACATTGAATTCACAGTGATTCTCCTGCCTCAGCCTCCCTGAGTGCTAGAGTTACAGGAATGTGCCATCAGGTCTGGCATAGGCTTTCAAAATTTAAACACCAGGTACCTCTGTTTAGGTGTCTCCCCTGAGTCCCCCATTCACTGTCAGGAATGATTTATAAGGTGCTTTGGGATCTCAATAAGCATGCTCAGCCCAAGATGTACTCTGATCTTAATTAATGTATGACACTCAGCACATGTTTGTGGAACTCTTATCAGGTAGCTCTTTCTAAAAGTGACAAACCAAATAAAAGTTACCAAGTTCTCAGATGCTCGGATATCCTTCTGGAGTTAGGTTCCAGTTTCTTCTCATCTCAAACAAAGAACTGAATTAAATGAACAAAAAGCAGTGGCAAAATTTAGTGGAAAAAAGCAACAGTGTTGACACCTGGCTCTCCATCATCTTTGTCATCAGTGAAAGCAAAAAGCTTAGATTTCTCTTTCACGAGGAGGAGTCCATGTCAGCCTTGCTAAAGAAAGAGACGAGAGGCTGGTAGTCAAACAGAGCAGTGGTGAAATGGCTAAGTGACATGGTGGAGAGGTCCCTGTGCTCAATTAAAGATAATAGAGTATGGGACTGGGGCATAGTTCAGCAGTCTAAGCATCTGCCTAGCAAGCACAAGGACCTGACTTTGATCCCCAGTACCATATGCCCCACCAGCCCTGGAACCCTTGAAGCACAGTGCTGGTCATTGTGGCACACGCCTGCAATCCCAGTGCTGGGAAGGCTGAGACAGGAGAATCACTACGAGTCCGAACTGCTTAGTGAGACCCTGTACCAAATAAATACATGATAAATTTAAGAAAAGATAATACAGTATGGTTTTTTGCTTTGTTTGTTTTTGTTTGGGGGGGGTTGTGCAGGGCCTCACTACACATCTCTGACTCGTAGTGATCCTCCTGTTTTCTGCCTCCCAAGTGCTGAGATTACAGGCGTACAGTATGCAAAGAGTGAGAGTGAAACTGTCTCTGCAGAGCAAGTTGAGGCAGAGTAAAAGAGGATAAAGCAAGACAAAGTATCAGGAGCATGAGGAAAGGTAGGACAGCAAGCTTGTTTGGCATCTGTGTCCTTTTATCCAGTCTAGATCTTGAGACAAGTCAAGAAAAGCTGTGAGAACTTCTACACAGGGGTTCTGAGGTGCAGTGTTGGGATCCTGCCTCAAGCTGATGATGCCTGGTCTAGGCCATCTATAGCTGAAGATCTCACAGAAACCCAGCAAGCCTGGCTTTGGGAGCTGCTCTGTGCGCGTGTCCACATCTTGTGCCTAACAGGCATGCCACCACCCCAGCCAGCTTTGCCACTCCCTATCTTTCCCTGAGAGACATATCTCTGTAATTCTTTAGGGTGCATGGAGCGGGTGGAGGTCTCTGTCTTCTACAGCTTTTTCAATGTGGAAGGGGTTGAAGATCCTACCTACTGGGAATTAGAGCTCTCCGACCACTTTGGGGTGCCAAGGCTCACCGGCTGTATTAGAAGCAAGAAAGTAGTTAATGACCACCAAGCTTCACTGTAATCCCCAACATGAGGAACAGGTCAGAGGTTGTTTGTTTGTTCGTTTTCCACATTATTTAAAGAGGAAGTGGAATCTTTTTTTTTTTTTAATGAAATCTCAAGTCGTCCAGAGGCTCACAACAGTAGCTTCTCCTTTTGGTGACTTTGTTCTTCAGTCAGTTCAGGTGCAACTGGCTTTATTCTAGAACGATCAATCCTATGTTTTGTCCCTGCCATGTACTACAGTGGATGTGGCAAAGATTTCAGAAAGGGCCCTTTCATTTTGGCTTTACTTTGTCAGAGGGTGTACCTTATCTTCAAGCTTTTATGAGTGCTCAGCCTTCAGAATGGATAGCTCCTGGGTCAGGAGCTTGCAAGACTCTCTTCCCATACATTTGGCGAGCCTGTTGTGTACTTAGCTCAGATTAATGAAATATCATGAGAGTTTCAAGGTCTTTTGGTCTACTCTCAGAGGATAGAAATGGTCTCCCATGTAGTAGGAGCAAACTTAGCTTGATTTGAGCATGATATGAGCCCTGTGAGCTCTATTGGCAGCAATCAGAAACAGAGCTCAGACATCTCTTGGTGAAGTTTTGCCAGAGCTTGTTTTATGGTTTGGTTGTCTCTCTCTACCTTTCCAGAGACTGAGGACCATTTCTTATGCAGCAATTTTGGAGCTAGTCGCTGTGTCCCTTGAGGAAGAACCAGAATGAGGCTAGTGCCCTATGTAGGACTGTCTTCCCTACTTCCCTATGTGCCCTTTGATTTCCCAAGGAGACTGCAAAAACGTCTCCTTGGTGCCCTTTCCAGGATGCGACTGTGACCTGTGTGGGACGTGGGATTCCCTCAAAGAGTGTTGAAATTTTTGCTTGTGCTTGATAGATGATTTGCACTGGTTGAAACATTGTGTCAACTTGAGAGGATTCGAAGTTTAATTAAGTGACTCAGCAGAGAGCCAGGATTCTTAGTTCATAAACATCCTCATCCTGTGCAAGAGGAGGGCAAGGACACTGTGTGAGCCTTACACCTCCACCCCAGGGTAGCTTGTTTATAATATAAGGAGGAGAGAGAGGCTGGCTAGAAGCCGCAGCCCTTCCCTTTGCTTTTCACAACTTTCTGCCAGCTGAAACTGCTACTCTCTGGCATGTGACCCTCTGCCTGGGAGCCAACTGAGTATGGACTGAAACTTCCACAATCTGTGAGCTAAGTTAACCTTTCCTTCCTTAAATTTGGGTGGGGAGTATTTTGTCCCAGCAATGAGTAAAAAGAAACTGAGACAATGACCAACAAGGCTACTTCTATCAGTGATCCACACCTCCTCATGGTTCTCTGAGGGCAGTAACAGATGTCATCCCTACTTGCATAGATCTGAGAGATCCCTTGTTCACAAGACTGACTGACTTTTGGCACACAGGCATCAAAGAAGCAAGGTTTATAGTAGTGCAAGCTGTAACAACCTCGGGGGCTCTGGGAGCATAGCCTGATAGTTAGTGAGCTCTTCCTCTGCTAACCACAAGTGTCTTGTTGTCTCCAGAGCAGCTCTCACCTAACAGGGAGTCAGGATTTTTAGTTTCTGTCCCAAAATTAACTTTACAGCCTCTTCTATTAGTACAACTTCAAAAATTCTCTGAGAGGTCCCTTTAACTTCAACTGTGGCAATGGATCCTAAGAACGGTTTTCTAGAGAACTAAGTCAAAATAGAATGAAATAGTTGGATGGGCTTACCCATGTTGTCTGAGATTACTCAGGGCTCCTCAAAGGAGATAGTGGTGTTCATGGTTGAGGCATTGTGGGTTCCCCTGGGCCTCTTCAGTCATCAGAGGAAGAAATGAGGGTTCTAGCTGGCCTACTCCCCATGTGGGAGTGGAGACAGTCAGACCTCAAGCACCAAGAGTCAGGCGCATTGGCTACTTCACGTTTTGGAGCAGGGCCCAGACAGTGGCTTGGTGAAGTATCATGCCCAGTTTGCAGTCTTATACTTGAAAGAAGATCTTCAGTTGTCCCTGTGTCTTCCCTTAGATGATCTGGGTGAGTTTAAAGCATTGTTAACTGTAACAACTATAACCTTAGCCCTGGATCCTGATTGTTGAATAAAGAAAAGGCCATGGCCAGCTGTGGGGCCATAGGTGTGTTAGGTGTCTGTGGGTCCATCTGAAGTTTTCGTGGTCTGCACCAAATGTCTAGGGCTGAATGACAGATGAAGTGAAATCCCTACTAGTGTTTCTGCCTCCCTGGGGCATGGCTATATGTTAATACATATATATTTTTTAAATTTTTATTTATTTATTTATTTGTTTGTTTGCTTGTTGTGTTTGTTTCCTTATTTATTTATTTTGTGGCTGGCTCAGCCTGCCCTCGTGGTGGGGCTGGCGCAGCATGTGGTGCCGGGGATTGAACTGCAGTCCCTGTAGTTGCCTGAGCTTTCCTAAGCAGGCGCTTTAGATCACTGAACCGTCTCGCCAGCCCTATGTTAATATATTTACAAAACTTAGTACATCTCTTCAGCTGCATGGTAAGAACAGCTAGCAGGTCAGACATCATTCTTGGTCCCTCACTGGTATTAAATCCCCAGCTTGGTTCTGTTGAAGGAGGAGTAACGTTTTCAGGGTTGTTTCTTTCCCTGTTTAAAGCACATTGCTCAGTTGCATAGCTGCTAGCATCTGATACATCTGTAACTGAAGACAGGGGCCTGATTTATTAGTCTGGGGACTATAACATGGAAGCAAAAGAAACCTGCCACTTACCATCAAACAGATCAGAGAGACCCACATCCCCAGAGAGGCAAGTGGGAGTCTCAGATGCGGTCATCTAGTTTATCTTTCTCCACCTGAGGAGCCACTCCAAACAGCAGAGTTCCTGACCATTCCCTTTTGAGAGAGAGTCACCAGAGCCTGAATATAAGGCATTTTATTCCACCTTGTATGTTTTAAACAGAAACACTGGAATATAGACTCATCATTTAAAGTACCATCCCATACCCATCTCTCGCCACCTGCCAGTTTGTACTGAGCCCAAACTGTGTTGCAATAGAGATAAGTTGATCCTGTTTTAGATGATCAAGATCTAACCTTTACCAGTCATCTAGAATATAGCCTAATGGCAAAGTCCATGAACTCCATGTGGTGGTGGAGGCCAAGTTTCCATGGGCTTGGATTAGGTCCTATAGAGAGGAGACAACTAGGTCTCGACTCCTTAATATAGTATTCCATGCAGAAGGACACCCAAGGATTCCACAAAGCACCCCTTGGAGATGCTAATATAAACTAGTAGATATCTCTGTCTGCCTGTTGCTAGCATCATTAAGCAGAGTAGAAAGTCCACCAAGATCCACATTTAGACTCCTTTTCTCATTAGAGAGAAGGGGGAAAAGCCCCCTTTTGACCTTACCTAGCCCTTTAGCTGTTGTGAAGTAAGGGTGGGACTTCCCCAAGCAAAGTTCCTTTAGAAAACCTATGAGAACTTCTACATGTGGGTCCTGAGAGGCAGTGCTGGAATGCCATTCTCAGGCTGACATCAACAAGCCATCCCTAATGCAAACCTGCTCAAGTTCTCACTAGAATTCCACCAGCATGGCTTTGGGAACTGTTCTGCACATCTGTTCCAGGATTGTGTAGCTAACAGGTTATACCTAAAGGCCCAGCCAACTTTGCCATGCCTTAATCTAATATGCCAAAACAGTGATAAGGAGGGAGTAGAGTGAAGATGACCAAAGTAGAAGGCAGCTAGAAGATCCAGTACACTCACCCTCTCCCTTAGAGTATCACTAGTCACCTCGGGTCTTATATTCTATCTCTCTTAGTACAGTGGAAGGGGCAGAATGACCTTGTTTAAATCAAACATTAAAGGTTATTTTAAAAATGCAAAGCAGTGCTATTCTTCATGCAATTTTTTTTTTGTAGATTTTTCTATACTAGGCACTTTTTTTTGTAAGAAAGAGACTACAGAGTGTTCAGGGTCTCACCACTAGATAGGACTCGTAGTGATCCACCTATTTACAGCCACTCAAGAGCTGGGATTACAGGTGCGCACCACCATGCCCAGTCTCAATTGCCGTCTCAGTGTGCCCCAGGGGCAGGGATATACTAGGTACTTTATTGTATGTTGGGCGCCAGTGTATATAATACCGTCATGATATAGAAATTTATGACAATTCAGAGAGGTAGATATTAAGGACTGATGAAGTAGAAGTTCGTATGTTATGGCACTTTTTGTACAGGCTTCAATTTTCTTTTTCTGAATAGTAATGGCTGTTGAAAAGTGGTCTGGGAAACTCTCAAAAATGTATTTGATTACAAAAAGGAACAGACTTTCTGCAGTCTGAAGGGATTTGTGCTTGAGGATTCTCTGGTCAGCAGAGGATCATGCTGAGCATTCTGCAGGCAGAGCCGTTTGAAGTCTGCAGCTGCCTGGAAACCTTCACGTGGTTGAGCCCAGTCTCCCTCCAGCCAGAGCTGTTGAACCACTTTTAGGGGCCAGATTTTTTAAAATTCTTTATGTGTTCTACATAGAAGGGCTTTGTCAGAAAGACAGTTGGCTGTAATTTTTTCCTCATTTCTTGGGTTTTCTTTTTGCTCTGTTGGTGATTTGAACCACTTTCTTCATGGTGGTAATGCTAGAAGAGCCAGACATAGGACACTTGAGGGCTGGGCTGACTCGAGAGCCAGGGGCAACAGAGCGAGGGGGAGCTGGGTCAGACAGTGAGCTGTCAGGCAAATTTTTCATAGAAAATAGTTACATTTCACTAAAATGTCATATCTGTATCAAATCTATATTAACATATACAGTAAAGCTTTGGCTGTATGTGATGTTGAACATCCCATGGTCACAAGTGAACCAGCAATTCTGTCTCTGTGTCTCTCTGCCTGTCTGTTTGCCTGCCTGCCTGCCTGCCTGCCTGTCTGTCTGTCTGTCTGTCTGTCTGTCTGTCTGTCTGTCTGTCTGTCTGTTTCAGACTGGGTGATTGTCTTCCAACAGCCAGAGATTATGATGGAGACCCCATCTGCAGAGGAGCAGAAAAAGATTAAAAAAAAAAAAAAAACTCCCTTGCTTCAAATCAGATTAAGGAGACTGTGCAAACTATGGGAGATGGTGCGAAATTTTGTAGAATATCACCATCTGAATAAGGCATATGATGAACCTGCTTCGCAATAAAGCAGCGTCATGTTTCCACAAAATCCTCAAATGTAGGCAAAAGCAACCATTATCAGATAGGTTCCTGGTTTAAATTGCACAAAACGAAAAAGAATCCATAGGGTCAATAAATAGTGGTGATTTTTTTTTTGATCCAGAGCACTATTTTTTTATTCATTTTAATGAGAAAAAAAGAAGATCAACTAGCAATGAAACACTTTCAAAACAGGTTAACAGTACAGTTACAATAATTAATATATTGCATATCACTGTCTTCATAGTAGTTATTCAGAGGACAAGATGTAGACATATCTTGTCTAAACAACATTAGTACAAACCTTTCTTCTCACTGAACTAAGAGAAAGTAGCTGTATATCTATCCCAACTATCATGGGGCCGGGAATATAGCTCAGCAGCTTAAGTACCTGCCTAACTATCATGTATATATGTATTTTTTTCACTACAAAATGGTCTTTATTTATAGCCCCCTTTTTCTTTCGTTGCAGTGATGATGAAAGTCGATAACTCTTCTCTCTTGTCTCCTTCACATCAGCCATGAAGTATTTCAAATGCAAGCACAGTTTATTTTTATTTATATTTTATATTTTATTTATAATTTGTATTATAGCAAAATCCTGAGTCCCTCAGTGGTCCAGAGAGAGACATTGCCTCTCTCTCTCTTTTTTTTTGGTACCAGGAACTCAACTCAGGTCCTCCCACCTGCCAAGAAGGTGCCATGTGGCTTATTTACATGCCTGGCCCTTAGTTTGTGTTATATTACAGTATTGTTATCATGTTATATGAATTTTTGGGGTTGTGGAACAAACCAGATGAGGTTCTGTTATTTCTTATGGGGAAATGCACTTTGATATACAAGTGCTTTGGATTATGAGCATGCTTCCAGAATGAATTAATGCTTGCAAACCAAGGTTTTATGGTAAAGGGATTATTATTGCTGTTTTTAATTTAATAAGTAAAAATCTTAAGCTTAGTTCTAATTTCTATATAATGGATACACATAGATATTGAGTATACATATCTATTAATAAAAGCCTGAGGGCCCCTGCTCAAGATGACAAGGTATTCATTTTGCTTAAAGCACTTCGAGTTCATATTTTGTGTCTTATAGCTAAAGTTAGAAATGATGCAGCCAGGAGTATAGATCCATGGCATAGCCTCTGCTTGGTAAGCGCAAGGTCCTGAGTTCAATTCCCAGAATCTCCTCCCCCCCCCCGAAAAAGAAACAATACAGAAGAAAAGAAAAAGAAATGAATTCCGAGGTTGGGGTTATACCCAGAGAGATTCAGTCCTAACATCCAGAACAAAGAAAAAGATGCAGTGCAAGATGCAGGATGTAAGCTGTAAAAATCAGCAGGGACTGGCAACTTAAGCTTTCTTCTTCTCACCACTTTAAGTCTGTAAAAACAGACTTAAAAACTTTGAGTCTGAGGGCCATCAAGTTTGGAATTGGGATTGATTCAACCTATTAAGAGGAAGAATAATTCAGTTTTACACCTGAATGACACAATGTTTGAAATGAAATTTTTTCCCTATAGAAATTTGATCTTGCAGGACAGAAAAGGAAGAAAAAATAAAAAGAACAAAGATGTAATATGCGTATCTACCAATTCCACACGGTGAACATATTCATTGGATATCACAACTACATACTAATAAAAATATGATCAAAAGAAACTTAATTTCAAGAAGCTATACCCTTAGGCTTACAAATGGCCAACAAATATATGAAAAATTATTAATATCACTAATTATCAGATAAATGCAAAGCAAGGGGGCCAGTGGTACAGCTCAGTGGCATAAGTGCCTGACTGGCAACTGTAAGGACTGGAGTTTGATCCACACCCACTACCTCAAATAAATAAATAAATAAATAAATTAATTAATTAATTAATAAAATTTAGGACCAGCCAAATAGTTCAGCGGGTTAAACTATTACAGTTCCATTCCCAGGCCTGTCACGTGGCCCGCTGGTCCTAGGGTGTGCTGAGATGGTGACTGAGACTGGGCGTGGGCCTGTAGCCCCAGCTCCTGGGAGACTGAAAACAGGCAGATTACTATGAATCTGATTTACATAGTGAGACCCTGTAGACCCTGAACTAAAATGCAAACAAACAAATAAATGCATGTAAATCAAAACCAAATGAGATATAAACTTATATCTCTAAGAATGACTTTTTTTTTTTTTTTGGTCTTTTCATGTGACATGGTTTCACTATGCAGTTCGACCTCGTCTTCAGCTCATTTCATAGCCCAAACTGGTCTTGAACTCACAACAATCCTCCTGCCTCAGTCTCCCTAGTGCTGGGATCACAGATGTGCCTGGCCAGAATGGCTGCTATTAAAAGCACAAAAGGTAACAAGTATGAACAAGGACACATAAAATGGAAACCCTTGCAGACTATTGGTGAGAATGTAAATTGGTGAAGCCACTCTGCAAAACAGTACGGGGATTCGTTAAAAAACTAAAATTAGACCTATTCTAAAGTCCAGGAGTCCTTCTAATGGACACATATCCAACGAAAATGAAATCAGTACGTCAAAGAGACACCTGCACTCCCATGTTTAGGCACCACAGCCAAAGACGGAAGCGCCCTAAGGGTTCATCCACTGGTAGATGGATAAAGAAAATGGTACATATGCACATGGAAAGCTATCCAGTCATAGGAAGCACTGAAATTCTCTCCCTGGCACCAACATGGGTGCAAATCAGGAGCATTGTATTGGATGAAATAAGCCTATATAGAAGACAAGTACTGCGTGATTTCATTTTTTTTTTTCTATGTATTTGGTACAGGGCCTACAGGGTCTCACTATTTTTCAGCCTCCCAAGCGCTGGGATTCTAGGTGTGCGCCACCACGCCCAGTCTTATTCACTACCTCAGTATGCCCCAGGAGCAGGACTGGCACAGCACACCCCTGTGTCTGCCTAAGCAGGTGCTTTAGTCCACTGAACTATCTGGCCAGCCCTGCATGATCTCCTACAATTTGAAACTAGAGTGGTGGTTACCAGAGTCTGGGGAAGGCAGAGGGGGCTGCAATGCAGGAAGATTAATCCGAGTGTATTCAGTTATAGTTGAATAGGAGTCAGAAGTTCTAATGGGCTCCTTACACAGTAAGGAGGCTATCGGTCATGGTTATGTCTTCTATCCTTCAAAAAGCTAAAAGAGGTTTTGAATATTTGTACTATGAAAAGCAGTAAATGTTTGAAGAAATAGACATGTTTATTTGATTTAATACTTTTCTTATGTGCTAAGCAAGCACTGTACCCCAAGGCTCTATCCTCAGCCCTATTTAACCAGATCAAAACACTATAAAGTGTGTAGATGCATTGAAATATCATATGGTACATCATTAATATGTATAAGGGCATGTTTTATGTATCCATTAAAATTAATTTTTAGAAAGAAATTATACCCAAATGTCCATCACTGTGAATGAATAAACAAAATGTGATATAACCCTAAATAGAATATTACTGGCTTTTGCCACTGGGTTCCCTTGCATGATGGCCAACCTCACACTGAAGGGTGCCCTTCTTTTCCTGTTTTTACTTAGCCCAAACTCACTCTGCAGAGTCTGTTATATTCCTACCTTAAATAAAACTTAGCTGTCAGTTGCATTTGTTTTGACCAATTCTTTGTTTCCGACAGAAAAAAAAATCTAGAAGCCTCCTCCAGAAGGAGACTCTTGCACCCTAAAATCCAGTAAGAACTATACTGATTTACATTCTCCTTGCAGAGTAGGACAGCCCTCTTTCTTTGCCTCCTTACCAACATTCATTGTTTTTCACATCCTTGCATAATTATTTTCTGAGGCAAGATTTCACTGTATAGCCCAGGCTGGTAAGGAGGAAATCCTTCTGCCTCAGCCAGCTGAGTGCCGAGATTATAGGCGTGCACCACCATACTTGGATCTTTTTGGTTTGCAGTAAGAGTTTGAAGATATGGGCTACATAAGTCCTAGGCTGCTACAAGAAGCACCTATTGGGTGATTCTAGTTAGAATTTTGAAGATTTCAGTGTTCATAGAAATGCAGGCAACAAAGGTTAGGCTCAAGAGCTTTCAGCTGAGAATAAGGATACCACTCGCAAGGGTACAAGAGGCCATGTGAGTTAAACTCTGGTTAAAAAAAAAATAAAGAATTCATTTTTCCCCGTGCCTTGAGACTTTGCAAGAGGCTGAAATAACAGGCAATAGACTAATTGATCTAGCCAATAAAATTTCAAATTAGCCCAACATTAAAGCTGTGAGTGGGTATCACTGGATGCTTGTAGCTAGATTTTAGTAAGAATTAGGAGTAAAATGTAGAGGAAAAAAAAAAGTTGAAATTTTCTATTTCAATGTAGAAGGAACCATGTGTAAATTTGGGGCTAGAGGATATATGGCTGCTAAGAAGATTAGTGCTATTAAAAATGAACCAAGTACTTGTACAGGGATAAGAAGATAGATGCCTTGAGGTCATCTCAGGAATCAACAGGACCCTGCCCATCACAGACTCAAAGGTGTGAAAGTGGAAAGCTTTCATTGGAGAAGAGAATTCCTTGGCCTCCTGCCTCCAAAAGTGCTGCCTGGAGAAATGGTTCCCAGGATTCATTTACTGTGCTTGCTGCCATGCAGGTCATAGATCATGGACTGAACCCCCAAGAACCATGAGCCAAGTTAAATCTCTTCTCCTTTAATCTGAGAATGTTGGCTGCCAAGTCTCAGTGATGAGAAAATAGACCAATACAAGGGACCAACTACTTGTTCTTTCAGGAGAAGAATGTATTTCAAATAAGGGCTGTCTTTCCTACCTCCATCCTTCCTCTCAGCACCATAGTCTGTGGCCTTAGAATAGCTAATCCACAAGCATGAAATCACACAACATAACATCCAAATTACGTCACAGCAAAGAAGCTACAGCAGTGGCCCCATTGCCCTGGTGCCTTCCACTCACATCATACACAGTTCCATCCACAAAGCAGCCACATTACTAGCGCCAGATGGGAGGTGAAATGGCCAGCTGAGTAGCAAATTTATATCTGTAATGAACCCTGGAAAAGCTGCTTCTCAAATGTGCATGTAGAAGACAATGGATCTAGTGTTATTAAAAAGGATGGATTTAGTGCTATTAAAAAGGAACCAAGTACTTGTACAGGGACAATGGATCTTCTCCTTCATGGCACAAGGAGAGAGTGATCTCTTTGACCTGCCCTCCAGAGCTTATTACTCAGGGCTGAAGAGTACAGTAGCTGGCAGTCTCCATCTGTAGCACCTTCCAGACCAACTAAGCATTAGGGTGAGTAGTGGTACTCTTCACCCATCGCCAGTGACTGAGCCATTTCTGCTAACGTGAAACATTTCTGTGGGGAATCTTTGCTGGATAAATACACGTAAACAGAATAGAAAAAGCCCCATTCTCATAAAATATCCATGTTAGTGGGGAAGAGGCACATGAGATCTATTAATGGATTATTAATAT
>PVKN010016111.1:0-18072 GCA_004027915.1 Capromys pilorides
CCTGTCTGGACTTTTCCACAGCACACAGATGCTGGTCACAGCATCAGGCGGGGGCCTGGGGAGGGGAAGGGGAAGGCAGTGTGGACCCCCCCCCTCTCCCAGCCACAGAGTCTGCCCCTAGGGACCAGAGGTTACTGCTGCCTGGAGCTTGGTCTCAGCCAGGCTCCAGGAGCCTGCCTGGGAATGGGAATGGCAGGATTGAACCCCAGGGTGAAGCCAGCAACCATCCGTGGGGCTGTCACTGTCACATCAGTCTGGTGGAGAGCAGGGACAGCAGCAAGACATGGGGCAGGAACCAGGCCTGAAGTGGGTGTCAGCCACAGTAAGGGAGGTGTAGGGCAGGATGCTGGTGGGGAGCAGGCTCAGTCCTGAAGGCTGAGCCCATGCATGTGCTGCAAGGCAGAGGGTGGGGCTGTAGGCCTGCCGGGCCTCTGAACCTGGACCTCCGCTGTCAGAGGGGCTCTGCCAGTCTGGGCCACGTCAAGCAGTGTCCACAGCCCTGGAGCAGCTGGTGTGCACTGGGCAGGTGTCATGGTGTAGGTCAAATACCCTGAGGTTTAAGTCAGAACTCTGACTACGGAGGAGTGGCCTTCTGGGAGTGACCTGAAGGAAAACTGAGGAAGGAGGCCAGGGTGGGCTGGCAAGGGCAGGGAAGAGCCACCCCCTCCCCTGTATTTGACCCTAGAGGCATCCAGGAGGCCACCTCTGATGGGACCATCCTCCCCCAGCTGTACGGGGCTCGGTGTTGCTGGGTCCCCTGCTAGCCGAGGCCCTGAACGCCCTGGCTGACTGTGGCCTGCCTCCCTTGCTGCTCTCCATATGTCACCGTCCTCAGCCACACTGTCCCTGGGGCATCCCAGGAGGATGGACAGTGCGGTGGACAGTGCAGACCCGAGCACCCGGCTCTCTCCCGGGCCCTGATGCTCCACCTGCTCAGCCCCTCCGCTCGGGCCCTGCTGTCCTCCCGTTTTCCCCGACCTCCTGCTCATCCAACCCTGAGCCTGGGGCCATGGCCGCGAGTCCAGATGAGCCGCAGGGCCGCAGAAAGCCCCGGCCGGCTGTATCAGGGCCGCTGAGCCTTAGTAAGTGGCTCTAAAGATAATCAATTGTTTTTCATTCTCAGAAAAACAACGGCTCCAAGAATCTCTATTTAAAAACCACACACACGCCAGATCCATCTTTTGTTAAACTGTTACATGCGATGATCAGATTTAACCTGGCAGGTTCAATGTGCTTTCTGCTTCTCACTTCTCTGGGGACAGGCGGCCTGGGGCACGGTTGGGTGTGGGGCGGCTAGGGAGGGGGGCGGTGGAGGAGGGCCTGCGGCTGGCCGGGGGAGCCTCAGCTTCCTGTGTGGCTCGGGTGAGAGCGTTTCTCCAAAGAGTGAAATCCTGCCCAACACCTTCCGCTGCCCCGCACCCTTGCTCTAGAGAGAGAACTTAGACCGCTGATCCAAACCCTTGATTTTCTGGAGACTGAAGCAAACAGAGAAGGCAAGCTGCTTACCCGAAGTCACACAGCAAGGTGGTTGCAGAGTGGAGCGACAGCCAGCGCACCACAGGCCCGCTCTTCCCAGGGTGCTGTGAGGGAGGGAAGCTGACCTCTTCCGGAAGACGGCGGCTATTATGGGTGCAGTCAAGAATGACCCCCGAAATGCATGATTTCAGAGGCAGGACTTTGGGAGAAAGTGATTGGATCGTAGGGGTACCACAGCCGGATGTGACGTTAGGAGGTGGGGCCTGGTGGGACAACACGGGGGTGGGAGGGTCTCCCGGGTATGATCCCAAGGGGTTTGCGTCTCCCTTGCTCCCTGCTTCTTGGCGGCTATGACAGGAGCAGCTTCCCGCGCCCCCAGGCTCTCTCCACGATGGGCTTCTGCCTTGGAAGCTCCAGCCAGTGACTGAAGACCTGAGTGGGTGTGTGTATGTCGCAGGTGTCGAGGCGTGTGTCCCACTCAGCAATAAGAAAGCGACCCAGCCAGGGCCAGGGCCGTGGCCACAGCTGACCCCCTCCTACCCTCCAGGCATCCTCCCCGCTCCCCCCAATGGCTGCCCAGTGACCAAGGGTGAAGGGGCTCGGGCTTTTGTGACCCAACCTGCAGCCTCGGGCCTCGGGCGCCAGCCGGTCCTCTGTCCGGGAGGCGGCCAAAGCTCCCCGTCCTCCCTCCATCTCCGCAGTCTTGTGGTGGCTCAAGGCTCGGACACAGCCATAAATAATAGTAATAACGAGAGAGTCTGTTCCAAGCGAGATGATTTTATGAAATTACATTTTTGAAAAGGTTAATTTTTCCATCTCCCCACTTGCGCTCCAATCTGGAGAGGCAAATGTGGATTAATTGGCCCATTTCCTCCCGGCCTCTGTGGACTCTGACAAGATGTTTGCTTGGCCAGGGCTGACAGCTCCCCCAGCCCACCAGGGCTTTGCTCTGCCCTGCTCGCACTGCGGCTCAGGCCAGCAGGGGCCGTTGCCTGTGGCCATGCCCTTGACTGCATCATCCACCGGGCCTCAGAGCCTCGAGCCAGGGTGGAGAGGGAGGCCGAGAGCGGTGGGGCAGGGGCGGCAGCCAGCGAGGTGGGAGCAGTCAGTCCTGGAGAGGGCTCAAGGGGACGGGTGGGCAGACGGGGGAGGGAGGGAGGGAGGGAGGGGCCTGCGGGCCTCTCTCTGGTCTCTACTTTGTATCTGATCATTGTTGTTCCCTAAGAAAAAAGGAGAGACAGACCCTGAGGCAGGAGCCAGCAGAAGGGGGCGGGAAGTCTCAGGGCTCCTCCTACTCCCCAGAGGCGCGGGTGTTTTCCCCAGGCCCCTCCTTCCTAGCCCCCATTCTGAGCACAACCTCCCCCATCCCTTGCCGACTTTAGAGTGTCCCGGACGCCACTGAGCCGCACACCTCAGACAGGCTCGGCCCTCACTGGGCCTCAGTTTCCCCCTCTCAGCCCCCTCATACTGCTGACGTGCAAGGGGTGACTTGATCAGATGAAGGGACAAGGTGTTCGGTTCTACTCGGTCTTGTGCTGTGGACTTTCTACGCAGAGGTCGACGTTGGCCTTCAGATGCATCAAGTGGACGGCGGGGCTGCAGGGCCAGGGTGGCAGGGCAGGGGCTGTGAGCCTGTGGGGTCAGAGGCCTGAAAACCCACGAGTAGGATGCCGGGCACCTTCCCACACACCACCCCTGAAAGCTGCGTGAGGGCTGTGGGGTACCCGCGGGCTTCCTGGACGTGGAGCCTTGAAGACTAGGGTCGCTTTCATTCTACAGGTCACAGAGGGTGGGCAGATGGCTCAGCCACAGGGCAGGGCGGGCAGGCAGCTCCCAGGCGCACGCGGCAGGTGGTGGCCTATGTGTGGACAGGAGGTACTGCTTGTGTGGGGTCTGGAGAGGGAGGGTGGCTCTGCAGAGGGTGTTGGCATCAGGAACGGCAGCAGGGGGAACAGGGTGTGCGTGGTGAGGGGCTGTGGCCTGCAGCCTGGGAGAGGGACGGCTGGGCCAGCCCCCTCCCCTGGTGGCAGCACCTTGGGGCTGCCCTGCTCCCTGTTTATTCCTGTTCAAAGAGCGAGGAAGACCTATTTCCCTCCTGAGAGCCTATTTATTCTCCTTTCTCATTTTCCAATCCGGTAGCTTTATGGCATCTTTCTTCTAGCTTGGCCTTCCCAGCCCATGTGGGGGCCCCATCCCCAGCCTGGAGGAGCGGGCCACTATCTCAGGGACACCTGGGGTCCTTGCTCTTGTGCAGGGGTGCTCAGGGCTGGGGGTGGGGCACAGGGGCATGGGATAGTGAGTGACCTGCCACTCTCCTACTTCCTGGCAGCCCGGGAAAAGTGCGGCTTGGTGAGAAGTCTGGAGGTGTTTCTGGGCTGGGGCCTAGGTATGCCACGTGGCAAAGCTCTGTGGCCTTGGGGACTCCTAGGATGGCTTCAACTTGTTCTTACCCCAACCCAAGGGCCACACATGAAGCCACTGCTCCTATCTAGGCCACGGCCCTTCTCGTCACCCCCGCAGTGTGAGAGGTCCCGGCCTTTCTAGCGCTCTGCCTCCCTCCCCCGACGTCTACCCTCATCTCTCGGGCCACGCTCACCTCAAAGCCTCTCGGAAACCTCTGAGACACCTGGAAGCCACTCCACAAACGCCAGCCCCCTCTCCTCCCTCTGCTTAAAATAAACCCACCGTGGCATGTGTCATCTTGGAGGGAGTCTTGTGGCGTTTGCAGTGTGTCTTTAAATACACCATCTTACACTTGCCCACATTCGGCGCATCTGTCACTTGCCGGCCCACTGGCGCCGGCCCGTGCGGGGTTCTGCCGCCTTCCCGTTGGCTTGACATTTCACTCCCCCAACGCGCTCCATGCCATTTGCACAGCTTTGGTGCTCCCTGAGTAGGTCTGTCTTCCAGATGCTTTATTCAAATTTGAGATGAGGTGAAACCCTCACTGTTGGCCAGAGAAGTGTCCAGCATGTCCTCCAACCCACCCTGTCCCTAGCCCTAGGTGGCCCCTGCAAGCCCGAAGGGAGCTGCCCCAGCACTCCTGCTGGGCTTGGCTCTGCCCCTGCGGGGTGGACACTGCCTACCCTAAGACCTCACCATTCCAGTCCCAGCCAGTGCACACCCCCCTCCACCCAGAAGTAGGAGGGCAGGGTCAGGCCCTGGGCTGGAAAACCAGCGTCTCTGGTCTGGAGTGGCTCAGTCCTTAAACAATGCCTGAGGATCCCATTTCTGGCCGTCAGGCTGAGGAGGAAGGGACACTGCCGACGTGGGCGCCTGTGGATGCCACAGTTCCCACTGGGGTGACCCATTCGGTCTTTCCTCCACCTCTCCCTTCCCCGATCCCACCTGTGCTTTAGGGTCAACCACCTGGGTCAATGATGCATCCTGGAATCCTTGTCTCTTTCTGGGGCTGCCTAAACCTGTGACATTCACTGGTTGGCCTGGGAAAACCAGGTAACTTTGGATGACACTCACTCTTGAATCCTTTTCATTTAAAAAAGCAATTACTTCTATTAGTACTTATTTTCAGTATGTAGTACTTCATTCCTCTCGGGGAGCTGGTACATGTACATAGCACATGTCTTTTGTGTGTGTGTGTGTGTGGTACCGGGGATTGAACTCAGTACCCTGCACTTGCCAGGCCAGCGCTTATTCCACTGAGGTATCTCCCCAGCCCCCACATGTCTTCTTATAGCGTTTCCCCTCCTCCTTCTCCATGTTTGATTTCTCTCGCCATTTGGAAAAGCTCTAGATCCTCAGTTCCTATTAGCTTTTTTTTTTTTTGGTGGTACCAGGGATCGAACTTAGGACCTTGAGCTTGCCAGGCAAACACTCATTCCAATTGAGCTATCTCCCTAGCCCCTATCTGCTCTTTATTTTGCTCTTTATGTATACTTGCGTGTCTAGTTTACTTCACTTCACACTATGGTCTTGACGTGCATTCATTTGCCTACAGAGGATGCCTGAGTCCGTGCAGGGTTTGTCCCCCCCACTGGGGTGCACACCCCACAGCAGGAGGGCAGCCTGGCTTGGCCCAGGTCCTTGGGAGCACTGGGTCAGATGTCAGGGCTTCTGCAGGCCCTGCAGTGGCAGTCAGAAGCCTCTTCTGCCTTGTCCCTTGCTGCACGCTCTGCTGATTTATCTCTGGCCAGGGGAGTGGGACCCAGCTGCAGACAGCAAACATAGTGAGTCAATTCCTAATGAACTGATTACTCGGCTTAGCATTTTAACTGCTGCATTAGGCATCCTCTCACCCTCATAAACATGTGGAGCCACTGAAGGGATTATGGCTTCCAGGCTGGCCACTCTGTCGCGGGGAAAAATTAATCTTAAGATTTAATCAAAGTCAGAAGAGCAGTAGGAAAGGGGCCGTATCTTCCGTGATGCCAGGAGGGATCGGAAGCATGTAGACTTTCCCAGCTTGAGCGTGACCTTGAGAAGACGTCATGCCTGTCCTGTGTCTCTGTACACATGGATACTCTGGGACTTGTGGAGACCTGGAGGGCCATGATCTGGCTGAGAAAAACCCCTTTTGCCCAAGAGGCCTGGTGATCTTCCTGCCTGCCTTGGGCTGGAGGAAGGTGCTGAGAGTTTTTGATCTCTGCTCTGTGTGACCCTGGGGGACCCTCGGACTTCAGCTCCCCGCATCTTCCTGTAGACTGTTCCTCCCTCCTAGCCACTCCTGCCCCCCTCATCTGTCTGAGCAGGAGAGGAGTGGGTGTGGATGGCAGGGTCCCCCAGGACCACACTCACACAGGAGAGCTTGTCACCGTGTGCAGGCTGAAGGGGCCCACAAAGTCCACTGTTCTCCAAAGGGAGAGGCGACCAGATGTAGCCTGCTGTGGGCCTCAGATCCTGGCCTTCTCTTGACTGAGGTCAGAAGTGGGCAGGGAAGGGCGAGGAGCAGCAAATCACTCCAAAGAGAGGGCAGAGGCCTGGAACCGTGGATTCTAAGGTGCCATCCTGGCCGTGGGCACAGCCCTTGCTGCAGGGCCGCTGTCTGCCTTCTAGAAGCACTGCTTCTGGGACCAAAGTGTTTCCTCCTGGGGGGCAAAGGAGACTTTGGTGTTGCTCACTGTTGAGATGAGGAGTCTGGGAGCACTGCCACCCCACCCTCCAGCACTGGCTCCTGTGGACAGGAAGTCCCTCCCTCACTGCCAAGGGGCTGGTGAATTCTGCCTTCTGCGTGCACACAGCCGCGCTCCCCCAGGGACAGCTGTGTTCTTTGCCCAAGGCAAGCTGGCCCGCTTGGCAGAAGCTTCGGAGCATGGAGATTCTGGGTGACCTTGAACTCAGAACCAAGGGCACTCCCAGGGATGCAGGGACTCCCTGGGGATGCAAGGGCAGAATCTGTCTCAAAGCCTCACCGAGAGAGAGCCGAGGGCAGAGGGTAGGGAGGGGGTGTCCCACGTTTCCTGGATCTCATGGGCTGCGATCACTGGGGGTGTCAGCCTGCCTGGGAGCACAAAGTGTGGAAGGCACCTCAGGGTTCAGCACATAGTAGGTGCCCACGCCCTCACTGGATGCCAGCACTGTCCCTGTGGGCACCACGCCACTCCACCCCCATTGGCCCTTGGAAGCTGGTGGCGGCTGTAGGGGCTGCAAAGGGAAAGCAGGGGCACTTCCAGCCTCTCCGGTGTGGCCGAGGGTGGAGCTCGTGCCCGGCCCCTGTCCGTCCTATGGGCAGGGAAAGTGCCACTAAGGGATGACAGGATGTGCCCAGAACCTGGCAGCAGGGTAGTGCCTGACAAGTTTGCAGACTTTCGTCTCCACTGGCTTTGGGGGAAGAAGAAATTTTGAGTTTGCAAAGGACAGGAGAAGGGGCCAAGGGACAGCAGGGACCACATGGGCTGCAGCAGGCTTAGGGTGCTGGTGACAGAAAAGACACAGTCCCTTCTTCAGCCATGCAGTCACATCTGGGCATCCCTGGCAGGCCTCTGCCACTCGGGAGCTCATTACTGTCACTTACCTGCCTGTCTTCTGCGTTTCTCTGAAGCCCTCCGCTGTCCTGGCCTGAGACAAGCTCATCCTGCCCAGTGGCCTGGGAAGCATGGGCTGGGCTGGGGCGGGGTGGAGCCTGGCCGGGTGTGGGTGGGGTGGGGCAGCAGGTGCAGGGGAGGCTGAGGCAGGCGCGGCAGGCCACTGAGGCCGCTGGAGGAGCAGAGCACTGGTGTTAGAGGAGCTGGCAGGTGTCGCCTTGGCAACCGAAGACTAGCGACATATTTGAAAAAGAAGGACAAGTTTGGCAGTTTTATTTACTGCATCTGCACCCTTTGTAGGAGCAGAAGCCGGGATCTCGGAGAGCGTGGGAGACGACAGGGCAGGTGGGCAGGTGGCTCAGAGGCAGAGGCCCCCATGGGGAGGTCCTGGGGCCACCTGCTGAGGACAGTGGGGTCTCCTCCTCTGATCCCAGGACCCCCAGACTTTCCTGACACCAGTCCCCTCACTTCTGGAATCAGTTCTGAGAATGCTGGGACTACGCCAGGCTTGCCGTTGTTCAGTTCTATGCAGGTCCTGCGAACAACCCTCTTTCAACCTGGGGCTGGGAAGGAAGGGGTTTGATTCGTTTTCTTTTTCTCTTTCTTTCTTTCTTTCTTTCTTTCTTTCTTTCTTTCTTTCTTTCTTTTAATGTATTTAGCACAGGGTCTACACCGTCTCACTACACAGATCGACTCATAGTGATTCTCTTATTTTCAGCCTCCCAAGCGGTAGGATTAGAAGCTCATACCACCAAATGCCGTCTCACTCACTGTCTCAGTGTGCCCTGGGGGTGGGGCTAGCACAGCAAGCCGAGCACTGAACCCCTGGCCTCTGCGGCTGCCTACACAGGCGCTTTAGTCTGCTGAGCGTTATTGCAGGTGGAGTGCTCAGGATTCCGCTGCCCCAGATCTTGGCTTGGGCTCACCTGTCCACCACCTTCAGCAGCAGGGCTGTGGCAGAGTCTTCGCAGCTCTGACCCAAGGCGGTGCTCACTGGGGCCCTAAATGGAGACCCCTCCCCTTCAGCTGGCCGTGGTGGGTGACCCTGGCCTGCAAGCCCAAGGGTTCATCACTGTGCCTGTTTTGGAAGGTTCCTCCCACTCCCGGCATGCAGATAAGCAACTCCTGCAAAGCAGACAGCTTTCTGTCTAGCCCTAGCAGAGGACCTAAGCACCCGGCTGCGTCTGCACCTGGGACGGCTTTTCTACCTGTGGCTCTGCCTCTTCCAGCCCAAGCCCCACCTTGGAGAAGATCCACAGACACTTGCCGGAGCCTGACCACCAGCTCCAGATACCCACCAGTGAGGAGACACCTGCAGTCAGGAGACACATGTGGCTGCTCGGGGAAGGTTCTCAGTGGATACTCACCCCAGAATTCCCTTTAACCTTCCCTGCAGACAGACAGGGGATGGTATTTCCAGCTTTATCTTACTTACAATGAAATCCAGAGTAATTAGGGCTCACAGCAAAGTGCCTGGTCAGCAGTCTGATATTGCTGTGAATTGCAAAGGCTAACTAACCACCACTCAGTGCCGTGTTCCGTCCAGGCACCTCCAGAGATGCTATCGATGATTCCTGACCTCAGCTGTGCAGGGTCCGCTGTCTCATTCTCATTCCCAGAGAAAGAATCGGAGGCCCGGAGGAAGCAAGAAATCACTGGCAGTCACACAGCATGCAGGGGGAGGAGGCAGGATTCCAAGCTAAGGATGCTTGTCTTAAAAGTGGGATCCCCACCGATGTAGTTGGAGTGGGTGAGAGTCGAACGCCCAGCCAGGCAGGTGGGTCTGTTTGTGCATCACCAGCACCTCGCTGTGTTAAGACAACTCTCTGGCCTGCGTGCTCTCATCAGAGAAGCAAACGTCGAAAGCAAACGTCGTGGTACTAGCCCAGGGCCTTGAAGACAAGGCTGAAGGAGTTAACGCGTGCAAAGACCCCAGAGCCCAGCCAGGGACACAGCAAGGACACCCAGGGTTTGCTTTTGTCCTTTTTTTTTTTTTTTTCTGTGCAGCTCAGCCTGCCCTGAGGTCAGGGCTGGGGTGGAGATGGAGGCACAGTCCCCTGCTCTGAGCTATCTCATCGGCCTGGCTTTTGTCCTTCCTAGCAGGCTGTCAGGCCACCACAGAGAGACCTGGAAGCGGATGTAGGTCTTTGCTCACTCTCCAGCATTAAATCTCAGGAGTCCTTGAAATTTTCCTAGAAGGCTCACTTTAAAAAAAGAAAACCGGGTTTTATGCCAAAACTCTTTTCCCCAAACTCACTTTCCCTGCAGCTCAGACTCAGGGCTGGCAGGGCTTCGCCTGGAGGAAGAGGAAGGAGCTGGTCCAGGTTCCACGCTCAGTGAGAGTGGCCTGGAGGCAGCCACCCAGGTGGCTTCCAGATGACCCAGAACCGGCAGCCCCAGGTCCAGCCAGGATCACCACCACCCGGGCTGGATTCCTGCCCTAGGTCTTTTCTTCCTTACTTCAAAATTGACACTTTTAAACCAGGCATGGTGGCACGGACCTGTAATCCCAGTGCTGGGGAGGCTGAGACAGGAGGATCACTGTGAGTCTGAGCTGTGTAGTGAGACCTGTACCAAATCCATCAGTCAATCAATCATTTTTTTTTTTTTTTAATTCTAAATCAACACTCTTGCTGCAGTGTATTTTGCAACACTGACCAGCCTTATGGTCTCCACCCAGGGTGCCCCTCAGGCTCTGGGCAGTCAGAGTGGATGCCCAGCGCGGGAAGAAGACTCTTGGGGATTTTGTGAGTGAAATCTAGGAAGGATCTTAGCAGTTGCTTCGTACGTTCCCCATTTTATAGATGCGAAGACTGAGGCCAGGCACAGGAAGTGACCTGCTCATGTCAGAGCTGTAGCTGGGAATTCTGTGTCCTCCTTAGCTGCGACATGTGATGTCTGCCCCACCCCCCTCACCTGGGTGCTTTGGCCCAGAGGTGGTGGGGGCAGAGTTTCTATTACCTGTGACAGTGAGGGTCTTGAATGACAGGCTGTGAAATATTTGTGTCGAGCTCTGAACGCACTCCTGAGGCTATATGTTCCTGTGGCCTGGGAGGTAAGAACCGCCATCTTGGCCCCTGACAGTGGGGAAACCGAGTCACAGAGGAGTGAGTCCGTGGGCCAAAAGCTGGCAGATGGAGGAACAAGACCGGGAGTCAGACCGGATTCCGGAGCCCGCCCTGCAGTACGACTCTGTGAGCTCTAGTTCTCTACATTTCGAGTCCCTAGAAGCCCAGGGAAGGGAGTGGCACTGGATTCGTGCAGTTTAAGCCCTTCGGTGTCTTCGTTGGGACACGTGGTGCCATCAGCGGGGTAGACCACGTGGTGGCTGAGTTGTGTGCATAGAAATAAATTTAAGGGCCTGGCCTCACGCGCACTGCGCCTTTGCGCCTGCGCACGCGTCCTCTGCGCCTGCACACACGTCCCCGTAGCCGCATGCTCACAGGCGTGTTAGAAAGGCCAGAGGGCCCGGCTGTGGTGGTTCATCTCAAATGGCACCGTGATTGACTCCACAGGTGAAAGTACGTGTGTGTGTGGGCGCATCTGGGGGGTCACAGCGGCAAGACCTCGAGGACTCTGTCTGGTCCCTGGTCCCTGGTCTTGAGTCCTCTCCTGCTCTCTGCTCCCTGTATGTCATCAATGGAGCGGCTTCCCTGCACCGTACCCTTCTACCATCCTGTTTCTTCATCAAACCCAGTAACCATGGACCGAACCATCAGAAGCCGAGTTGGGCTGATCCCCTTGAAGCAGGGCTGTCTGGAGTCCTGACTGAAGCAAAGGCCAGGTGGGAAGTGCCGTGGTTACAGCATGGCAGGGTCTCCAGCCCAGGTCCTGCCTCCCTGCTGACCACCTCAGGGAGCTCATGCTGGCGCTGGCGCTGGGAAGGCCAAGGCTGTGTCCTCACCCCTGGTGTGGCTCTGCAGATCAGCCGGTCACCCCTCTCTGCTGCTCTCTGGCTGTGTGTCTGTGGCCAGTCACACACCCTCTCTGTTCCTCAGACTGCCCACCTCCCCAGCTGCAAAGTAAACTGCTAATCCCACCTACTCCCCCGGCCGTTGCCAGAGCGGAATGAGTGGACATATGTGAAGGACTTGGAGCGCAGTACACGGATGCATCCATTAACCACGGTGGCAGTGACAATGGTGACAGTTAATGCTGTTATCACTTCCTCTGCCAATGATAGCAGGAATCTTCTAGAGTTATTCTAAGGCTCAAGTAAGATCTTAGCATGGAGTATGGGCTCAGGCCACAATGCCAGGCTGGGGACAGGAGGAACTGCGTGCTGGGTGCTGGGAGGCCCAGCCACACCGTCAGGGGCAGGCTTGGTCCTTGCCAGGACCCCAGAGCCCTGTGTACCAGCTCATGCCTGTGCTTCTTGCCTCCCCTGCCGCTTGGTGCATGGGACCATCCCACACTGTGTCATTATCCCACGGTGCAGGAGAAGCCGCAGACAGGTTTAGCATGGTCACGGTTTGCTGCCCCTGTTCCCCCTGTGTGTGTGTAAACAGCAGCTTGAGGCACTGTTGATAAATTAAACATCTCTCTTCCTTCCCTGGCTTGGAGTGGAGTGCTGGGTGTCTAAAGGGGCATATGGCTGACTCCGTGCCTGCCCTGCTGAAGGGCCTTGCGTGGAGCTCTTGGAGAACAAAGAGGGACCTGGAGCTCCCGTGGCTCCAGCGGGGCTGAAAAGCCAGAGGCAGGGGGTGCTTGCTGGGGCCACATACACTCTCCCCTAGCACCAGCCCCTTCATCCCCCATCCCCCACATCTTCATGGAAAGAACCTGCCTCAGCTCCACCCTCCATGGCTGTGTGACATGGAAGAGATGCCCAGCCTTTTTGCTTTTACCTTTTCATGTATTTGGTACAGGGTCTCGCTACACAGCTTGGACTCGCAGTGGTCCTCCCCAGCCTGAGATTACAGGCATGCCTCACCACACCTGATCTTGGTGGCCGGCTCAGGGTGCCCGGGGGCGGGGCCAGCAAGGCCTATGGCCCAGGCTCTTTGAACCGTGGTTTTCTCAGGGAACAACATGGAGGTTAAGCTGGCAGCTGAGTTACACCAACACCTGGGGAGGATCTGAGATCACCATCAGCCTTCAGAGTTATAACCTGGTCTTCAGGAGCCTCCTCCCTGCCACTCCTGTGCCTCAAGAAAAACAAACAAACAAACAAACAAACAAAAAAGAAAGCAAGATGCCATGAGAATGAAAGGAAGCACTTAAATTAGAAACCGTTGTGGCAATGTGAGTGCTTTTCTACCATTCAGATCATTCAACTCATCTGAGGAGTCCTTGAAAAATTACCCCAAATGCCAACACAGCCCCCCTCCATTCTGATGTCACTGACCCTCTTAGGGCCAGGCCTTGGCACTCTGTGAAAGCTGCCCTTCAGTGTGTGTGGTGGCCCAGACCACATAACCCTGGGGGTTTCTCCATCAATGGGAGCTGCAGGCTGTTTTAAGTAAAAAAGGAGAGAAGAGATTTAGGGGAGCCAGGTATCTAGGCCTAAGATGTCCCTCGGAGTCCAGCCAGTGTGGGCTGAAAAAGTGCTTCTCCTTCCTCAGCTGCCAGGGCATCAGGCTGGTATAGGACAGTGGGTCTTGCTGGTGGAGCAGTTGATAGACCTGTGCTGTCAGAGAAACCATCCTGGGAGACTGAGGCGGGAGAATCCAAAGTCCAACACCAACCCAGGCAGCTTAGGGGCATCCTCCTCCTCCAGCAAACACAACTCCGTACTTCCTGGGTTCAATCCCCAGTGCCACAAGGAAAGGAAACAAAGTTTTCTTTGAGGGGAAGCGTTCAGATAAATGCAGAGGCAGGGAGGAGAGAGGGGACATCACAGGGCACTGTGGCTGATGTGTGTAGGAGAATAGCACATCTGATGGCCTGGCCCTTATTGTGGCCCTGGGGGAGGAGGAGAGGGGCACGGGGAGGGACACAGGTCAGGCAGCAGGGGCCTCCAAGCCATGCTGAGGCCACTGGAGAGCCCCCGGGATGTTTAGCTTGAAGAAAACACTTTCATTTTTAATCTAGGCTCAATTACATCTATCCAATGTGATCATAAAACATAATTTTTAATATTTTTTATGCCAGAAGGAGTCCAGGAGGAGAAATGTCCAGGGCCCAGGACAGCCACAGTGCCACCCTGGAGCAGAACACTTGACTGGAATTATGTATCCCAGGATGCTCTTTTAGACCCTGGCTTCCTTTAACCATGGTCCCTGGGCAGGTAAATCCCTGACCTTCCGGAAGCTCCGCGGCCCATTCTGTTTCCTCAGGGTGTAGCCCAGGGGCACCCACGACTGGGACTCATGCAGCATTGTGCACTTTGGGACCTGCGCAGCGCATGGACACCTGTAGGGAGGTGCTGACCCTTCTCATAAGGGAGCTGAGGAATCCTGGGTCTCAGGACCTGGGGTAGGGATCTGGGCTCTGCTTCCTGGGCTCCCTGGCAGCTTCCTGCTGGAACAAGGGTGCTTCTATTCTCCAGGATGGCTGGTGGGCACCATGGTGGGCACAGCCTATTTTCATGCTCTCTGTGCCCTCCTGGGCACGGCCCTTGTCACCCCCACCCTGAGGGCCTGCTGCACCAACCCTCCACGTCCTGCATGCACAGGGTCAGCATCACAGCACTGGTGTGGGTTCCATGAAGACCGGACTCATCTGTGTCAGCTGGTGGGGCCACTCCCTGGCAGTCCCCAAAGTCCTGCCTATTAGGGTGCTCTTTGGACAGGGGACTGTGGCTGCCCGCTGGAGTCCTGTCATGGGTGGGAGTGACTGAGGCATCTCCTCAGGACCTGTCATTCTGCCCAGGGCAGCTAGCATGGGGCAATCATCATGATTCTCAAAGACCAGCGGGGGCCAGAGCCTCCTAGAACCTTCTCTCTTTGTGGGTAGCAGAAAGAAGCAGGGACCAGGAGAGTGGCTGCCAGCAGACAGGAATCCCTGGAACCGGGCTGGGGAGCAGAAGGTCACCTTTCCTGGGGCAGGGAGGGGTGGAAAAGGAGGGGACCCAGACAGGAAACAGGGATGCCTGTTGTAAGTCCACTGGGAAACGCAGCATGCCACCTTCTGGAATAAGGACCTACAGATGAAATCATCCTGGATTAACTCATTCCGATGCCAGAGTTTATGAGAGAGGGAGAGAGACAGAGAGAGAGGGAGACAAAGACAGAGAGAGAGAGAGGGAGACACAGAGACAGAGAGGGAGATAGAGAGACAGAGAGAGGGAAACAGATACAGAGACAGAGACAGACAGACAGAGGGACAGACAGACAGACAGACAGACAGACACAGACACAGAGAGAGCCCAGAGGGGGTGAAGAACCTGATCACATGAAGAAGGAGGCAGAGATCAGAGAGAACCCATTTTTCGTCACACCTAAGAGAACCCGAAGATTTCCAGGGGTCACCTGAAGCTGGAAGGCACCCGGGGGAGGGTGGGGGTGCTCCCCTAGCGCCCTCAGCTGGAGCGTGGTGCCCACTTAAGGCTTCTAGGCTCTGGAGGGAGCAAGGCCACATTGCTGCCACTGGGGGCCACCTGGCCTGCGGGCTCTGTCTGGGCACCCCTGGGAGAGGACGAGGCTCGTGACTTTCAGAAGGAGGCTAGGTCTGTCTTCGGGGGTTTGCTGGAATCTGCAACTGAACCGAAAGCCCCACGTGTGAGGTAACAGTGGTGACAAAGCCGCTTCACCTTAACCCTGTGTCGGCTTGGCGTCCAGGACCTCTGGCCTTGCATCCTGAGCCGGGAGGGGTGCAGGAGAGGCTGTGTGCCATGGGGTGTGGCCAAGCTGAATGGCCGCTTCCTAGCTGCATGTCCCTGGGCGTGTGATTTTGCCACTCACTCCGTGCCTCAGTTTTCCCTTCAGTAAAATGGGGTGAACGTGGATTTTCCACCTTTGAGCTGCTGTGAGAGTTTGTGGGTCAGCAGGGACCCCTGGTCCCGGCTCCTGAGAGCTGCCCACTACAGCCGAGTGGCCCAGAGGTCAGCGGGCCGAAAGCCAGCTTCCCGCAGCTCTGGTGCACTGGTACTTTCTAGTCTGACACACACTCTGTCCTCTTCAGGAGCTTCCTGGGGACAAGACATTGCACAGAAAGGAGGCCGGCTGTCTGTCGCCTGAGATGCTTCACAGGCCATCTGGCCTGGGCTGAGAAGCTGTGGTGACTGTTAGGCCACCGCCCAGCAGAGTGCACCTGCAGCCTGGCCCTGGGAGGAGGAGGGCGGAGGAGGGGGCCCGGAAGCGCTGGCCCAGGAACATGAGCCGCAGGCTGGACGCCAGGCAGGGATGAACCAGGTGCGTGCCACGTGTCCTCGGCTGGCCCAGGGTGCAGCTCCGTCCCAGCATCTCACCCTGGGAGACTCATCTCTGTAACAGCCAGAAAAGCAGGTATTCAGGGAAGCTGGCGGGCGCAGCCGAGTGAATGGAGGTGTGAGCGCAGGCAGGGGAGACAGACGTCCCCAGCCAAGGAGAGGCGCGCTCGCGGGAAGCGGAGAACTGAGGAGAGCGAGGCTTGGGAAACGACAGGGCTCAGACCTGCCAGGCTGCCACGGGGCCGGATGTGTGTGTGTGTGGCGGGGAACCGCGAGATCAGCACGTGGGAGGCGCCCCTTGGCATCGTGGCTCCCCCTGGGATCTCCGTGGAACCTGGGCTGCAGCTTCTGAACTGGTCCTGGTGACCACGTGCGTGCTGGGAGGTGGAGGGAGGGGCCCCGGTGTCCCTTTCTGAGCGTAAATTGGGTGCTGTGTGGGCTCAGAGAGGGCACCGGGAGGACTGTTCCAAAGGCCGCTGACCAGGAAGGACCCTGGGAATCCTGAAGGCGACCCCAGTGCCCTCTGCTCCTTGTACCGCCCCATCCTCCCATGCCCACTGGTGTGCTGCTGCGGCCAGAGCTCAGGTGCCAACTCGGCCAGCCGCGGAGTGAAAAGTTCAGGCGAGCTGCGGCGCTTTGGCACCGTAAGAGTAAACCTCCGGGTTCCGGGCCTCTGCGCAGCCCCTTGCCAAGGCTCCTGCTGATAGAACCGAATAGCCGTGCTGACCTAGCGGCCTCTGTCCTGCGGTGGGGAGGACCGGGGGCGGAGGGAGGATGGAGCGAAAGGCGCAGGTGGACAGGTGGGGGCGTGGGAGGTTCTGTGACCCGCAGCTTGCGCCTGCCCCTCTCTAGGAAGCGGCTGGCACTCTTATGGGGGGCCGGGCACGTGTTGGCCACTGGGTCCTGCAAGTCACCGCGTGTCCCTGTCATGCTCATGCCAGAGAAAAAGGGTAAACTGAGCCTCCTGTTTCCGCAGGGAAAGAGGGAGAGGGTTTCCTGTGCCCAGGAGCAGCGAGGGTTGTTCGTCTACTGAGTGCACTCAGCCCTCAGCCGTCCCACATTCAGAAAGCACAGCTGCACGCAGCCCCCTTCTCGACTCCTTCTGGTCTCCTTGCGTGGCATAAACTTCGACACCCCCTCCAGCCCCCAGTCATATCTCCTTCTCAGCCACTGGCCCAGTGTCCTCCGCTGCCAGCCCAGACCTGCTGAATGTGCTCTGAGGACCCAGTAGCCCTCTGAGCCAGCTGAGGCTTGGTGGTGAGGCTGGGTGTGACTGTCACCTGTGGCCCTAGACAGCCTCCGTAGGGTGGGGGAGTTGACACAGGCGGAATCTGTGGGGCAGCCCCACTCCTGCCCTGTCACCCCTGTCCCGTGCTTCTGTCTTCTGCCCAGGGGTGGGCACAGGCCAGGGTGCAGGTGCACTGAGACCAGTGCTTGGCCTTGCCCCCGTCCCTCGGAGCTCGCTGGCACAGGAGAAGGCACCTCTTCTATTGTTCATCCAGCAGGAACCTGGCAGCAGAGCTCCCCGCAGCTTCTGCATGGCAGGGGCAGGAGAGGGCACTGGTTTTATGAGATGTACTCACACCTGAGGGTCTTTTCCAGTCCTGCACGCCACTGAGCACCAAGCTGGTTGGGCCAGGAGGGCTCCACAGGGAGGATGAGTGGTGGGTGGCAGGAGAGGAAACAGGCTGGGGCAGGTGCCCGGGCAGCGTGCTCATCCAGTTCATGTAGCAAATCATCTACCAGTGAGGATTCAAAGAAAGGGTTAGTGCTAGGGTTACAAGTCTGCCACTTTGTCCCCAGGCAGGTGGACACAGGCTGGCCGGGGCACCCAGCTAGGGGTAGATGACCATCTCCGAGCCAAGACACAAGGGAACAGAGGTATAGGCAGGCTATAGGACCCAATGGGGGCTGGCATACCACAGTGCACTTCTGGGCAGGAGGAAGTTGTCACTGGCACCATCTTCAGGGCTGCCAGGGCTTCAGGAGGTACAGAGGTGCCCTAGGGAGAGGTGGCCAACATGAAGTAGCCCTGCCTTGGCAGGGTGGCCCCAGACATGCCCTGACCTCTCTCTACCCCTCCCCGTCTCCTGCAGGTACTTCCTTTTTTTATGTCTTTTTGAGACAGGGTCTCACTATGCAGTTCAGGCTGGCCTTGAGCTCACTTTTGTAGCTCAGGTTGGTCTCAAACTCACACTGATTCTCCTGCCTCCCCCTCCCAAGTGCTGGATTACAGGTGTGCGCCACCACACCCAGCTTTGGAGGTACTTTCTTTTTTTTTTTTTTTTTTTTTTTTTTTTTTTT